>JAJJMA010340937.1:0-15101 GCA_023529015.1 Papaver nudicaule
GTCTTCTTTCCTTCTTATGGCTTCTTTCCATAGATACTCCCGTATCAGTTAGTGACTGATCTCACTTGTCAATCTCTATACTGATCTGCTGTTGCTTTGAGATTTTTGAAATGAATGTTGGTGCCTAAGTATGAGAGTAGAAACATATACATTTCTTCTACTGTTGGTGTTGTTTACGGATGGTGATGATTTAGTATTGGTCCGTGAAGTTTGGTTATTGGTTACTGCATAGCAAGGAGAATTGTGCATCTGAAGTCTGTACAAGTGTGAGTGGTAATTTCTTTGAAGTGCAATTTGTCATTGTGCAGAAGGCACAACAGCAATCCTTGAGGCACGTCAGTTTATCGGCATGATTCATTTCTTACTTGATTTACAAGTTTTTCTCCATTACAAGAAGTGGTTGGTGTTTTTGCACTGTACCTGTGCAAAGTTTGAGGGGGAACCTGATGAATCTGGTTTTCATCAGTCAGATGTGTGTGGCTGTTCAAGGCAAAATTTCACACTATACTAGTGCTTAGTTTGAGGGGGACAGTTGGAGACAAAGCTAAGGTTTTTAAGTATACTCATACATATCAGTGGCTTGCTCTTTTGAGGTTGTGAGGTTCTCATTTTCTAGTGATTGGTTCAGTGAATTTTTTGTGCGACTCTTTACTTCACTGTGGGCTTATACTTCATACAAGGTGCATGCAAGTTTTTGCAGTCAGTCTTCTGGTCGGCAGCTCTGGTATGACCGATGATAAAGTTTTTGATATTATGTTTTGGCCATTTTTCACACTACAAAGCAAACTGATGCACTACAACCGTGCTCAATTTGAGGGGGAATGTTAGAGCAAGTGAGTCATGGACAATGTAATGCTGCCATCTGTGTTTGTGCCAGCCTGGTTACAGCTGTGTAGATTGTCTTCTTGTGTCAATTGTAGTCTGTGTTGAGTCGTGTCTATATATAGACCAAGTCCTGTAACATCTCACGACACATTAATCAAACCAATTGAGAACCATCGTATAGTATGATGGATTCTCGTGGAACTCCCAAGGGGGAGGCCAGGGTTCAAACCCTGGTAGTATAAAAAAAAACATTAATCAAACCAATCTTCTTTTATCTTTTACATTTTAGTCTTTCCTTTACTTTCCTTTACAGTTTAGTTTCAAATAAAAACATTATTTTGATGTTGAATCGTGTGATAGTGAGTTGAATATAAACATTGTTTTATTTTCGAATTCAGTAGGGAATAAAATCCATGATATTCCCACTCTTTTGATTTCTTCTTTTGTGCATATTAACTACTTCGATTAGTTCTCTATTTGCAATTTTTTTCTCTTGATATTCTAATCTCTCTCCACTAAAGCAAAATTTTGGCTGCCAAATTGCACCCTAAATCACTGTTGTACCACGTGTTCAAACGGCTACACACCTTTCAATTTATCAATCACACTCTTGTATGGAGACTTTCATTTCTAAGACTACTTCTAACTTAAATGTATTTCACGAGCTACTCTTTTTTTTTTATTTTTTTCATGATTGGATTTGGGTGCTGGCTTCCGTTTTTCACCAAGGGGTTGTAAAAATAACACAAAACAGGTATAGCTAGAGAGTCGTACCTTGCATTTCTCTTCTTCTATAACTTCATATCTCATTTGTTCATTTGCGCGAAATTGGTCGGCTTGAACACGTAGCGGAAATTTTGACGCCCACAACTTTACGCCCCATACGGATCGAACCCGCTCTGATACCATGTTAAAAATATAAATATTTTTGATGATAATTATATTGCCGAAATGTGGCGGAGATGTATGAGCGTTGTATCGCCATTGGCATCGCTCACACAGAGCTCCTAGGACTGTACTAGTTCTGTTGTGAAGCAAGGCTTATCACACTGTTATAAACTTGAACTTATTGATTTCTTGAACTTGCTTAACACTTTCTTGCTTGAGTACATTTGTTGTGAGTCATGGCTATTTATAGCCTTCAACAGCCGACTCTAGTCTTCTCTACATTTCTAGATTTCAATTATCTAGCTTTCACATGCTCTAGATTTTTCTAAGCCACCTTCCTAACTGACTGTCTACACTTCTCTAGTTCTTTAGAGAACTTTCTAGATCTTTGACCACTTAGACTATTCCTCTCTTGACCGACTCTCTTTGCTCAAGATTTTTCTAGTTCATTTTTACTAGTCTTTCTACATATTTCTACTATATTCTACACAT
Organism: Papaver nudicaule; assembly: GCA_023529015.1. Classification (NCBI taxonomy): domain Eukaryota; kingdom Viridiplantae; phylum Streptophyta; class Magnoliopsida; order Ranunculales; family Papaveraceae; genus Papaver; species Papaver nudicaule. Next base: position 2,206 of record JAJJMA010340937.1, read on the forward strand.
TACAAATTACATGTTCCAACAAACGAAACTTACGGGAAGAATGTGATACATCTGTTAGCAAACTTTATTTGTTCATAGAAATGTCAATTTTTTGGGTTATGCTTATAAGCTTTATTGTTATGTTAATTGTGCATTTTAAGAAGAAGCTGATGCATACTTCGGCAAGTTTAATTAGTTCGTAAAATGGAGTTGAAGAAGTTTACACAGGTAATAAATCGGAAATGTTAAGGTATATCAGTGGTCCTTACTTTTTAGTATCATTAGATTGACACTTTTTAGGCATCCAGATTTTGATATTTATGTACTTTCACATACTGTTTCGTATTTGGAACTGCCAAATGTTTGGTTTTATAGCTTTTAGGAAATAACTAGATCACTCACATTGCTTCTGCAAATTTTATGTCGACATATCAGTCGAACAAAGCAGAACCGTTGCAGCTAGAGTAGTTTGAGCAGGAAACTGAAGCAAAGTTTTTTTTTTTTTTTTGTTTCGAAAACTGATGCAAAGTTAGTCGTTCAGGTGAAGGATAGATGTAAATAGTCAGGTTATTGTAAAAGCTAACATTTAGATAGTTTCGTCACGAAAACACTACAAAACCATGATAAACTAAAGTAAAAAAGAATGGATCAGAGTGACATAGGCAACAAAGCTAGTCCCAACACGACTTTTTCTAAACTTGCCTGGTCTTGTCATAACTATTGAGTTTGGCCCTCAGCCACTGAACAGCTTTTTTCGACGAGTTCACCCTAAGTAATAGGTATTTGCACACATTTTGTTTGCTTTTACAAGATTCTGTGCCCCTCAATTGTATTGAAGAAGAATGTATTGAATAACTTTGGCACTCCAGATAGCTGCTGTTTAGTTGTAGCCCCTGGCAGTCAGGTGAATAACACTGGCAGTGGATTCTGTCTGCTTTAAGAATTTGGGATTGTCAGAGTTGAGGTTTAATCTCTTCTAATTGGCTGTTTGAGTTATGTAACTATTTTTCAATGTTGCCCAGTTACATAAAATGGGAGTCCTGAATATTTCGCCAAGCTTCTCTTCGAATTTGATGGAGTTTGGAATCCGAGTTAGTATCTAATATTGACTCCAGTAACTATAGGTTTCTTTCTGACATGTCTATGAAATAGAAATTGCTTTGCTTTTAGTATTTGTATGGGCTCTATCTGGAGCCTGATGTTTGTCCCGGCTCTATCTGGAGCCTGATTGAGCAGTTGGGTTTAGTATGCTTATACTGTGTTTTAAGAATATCTGTGATTTTCGATGCTATGTTACACACCCGAATCGTGCAATTGACTTCACAGGCAACCGAACAAGGATGTCTGGTAGGATTTCCCTCGGTAAGTTCACAAGTCCTGCTGCAGTTCAAACAAAGCCTCATTCATCCTGCAATCTTGATAATAACCATGGAAAACAAGAATAATCCATCATTTTTAGGCTCTAATTCACTGTAGGACTATTTGGTTACCGCTCAGCAGTTCTGCCAACTAATCTAGTTGGTGACTATTGGACTGGAGTACCATCAAACAGCTTATGCAATGTTCCTCTGAATTTAGCATTTTCAGATCAATTTTGTGTTAAACTGAAGTCGATAATGTTGAAGTTCACATAGACAGCTATTGTTAAATATGAAGCAGATGCCAAAGATTCAACACCTTCTTTTCATGGCCCAATGACACGCTGAGCTATCCTTAACCGAATGGGCTGAATGACAACAATAGAGACCCTTCACTATGTCCTTATGTTTATCAAAAAATTAGCATCAGCATTAGAATTATCCTTGTCCTATAATTCTCTGACTGCAGATTACAGGCGTTTCAGTTTCGTAAAGGAGAAATTGTTCGATGCAAATCTGTAATAATTGTCTGTGTAAGACCTGACAAAAGGATTTCGCTTACTGCAATCGACGGCAGCTACAAGAATTGTGTTTTAGAACATGCCAACAATCTAAAACAGATTTCAAAAGTAAAATTAAGGACCAACTGACAAAGGTCTAGTTACAATCTTACCGAACTAATAAGCCTCCTAGTTTTGTACGAACATGTTGTATCGTTACGTATTTCGTATGTAATTGTCTTCTACTTCAAATTCTGTTGACTGTTGTTATCATTCTCTCTAAAACCCTGTTCTCACTCTTGAGCTGAACACACAAATCCGCTTCATCACTTTTCATCTGCACAACTACCTTTTCCAAGTAAGCAATTCTATCTTGTGCCGTCTTCTCTTTTCTGGACATAATTTTTCCCGCATTTCTTAAACCCGTAATTTTCTCTTCCAGCCCACTGCACGTAGTCTTGCAGTCCTCAATCTCATGTTCAAGAGCAACCTTTGTTGACACTAGGCTGTTCACTTTACCCTGAAATTCAACGCACTCCATTTCCTTCGCCTTAAGCAATGTCGACAAACCATAGCACTTGGATGTATAATCTTCTAATTCCTTCTGCAATTTCATAAGATTTGTCTCCAGAACTTCCATCTTATCTTCAGCTCTTTTCTTCCCACATTCTAGAATCTTGTTCTCAATCTTGAGCTGAGCGCACAGATCTGCTTCATCACTTTTCATCTTCTGTACTAGACCTGCAATTTTGTCTTCCATTCCGCTGCATTTGGCTTTGCAGTCCTCAAGCTCATGCTCAAGCGCAACCTTTGTTACCATAAGGTTCTCCAGTACACCAGCGCACTCCATTTCCTTTTCCTTAATCCCATTAAACAACTCATAGTACTTGAGCTTATAATCTTCCAATTCCAACAACTTTGCCTTCAGAACTTCCGTTTCACCGTCTGGCCCTTTTCTTCCACACTTCAAATCCTGAATAATCTTACCGAATCGAACACGCATCTCTCTTTCGTCACTTATCACCTTGTCAAGTGACTTCTCAAAGTAAGCACTTCTGTCCAGTGCCGTCTTCTCTCTTGCTAGTATAAATTTTCGTTCGTTTGTTAAACCCATAATGTGCTCTTCCATTCCATGGCATTTGGCCATAAAGACATTAAGCTCGCGATGAAGATCAACACATTCTGATTCCTTGCATTTAAGCTCTAGATACAAACCAAAACACTTGGTTTTATACTCTTCCAATTCCGCTTCATGGTAATTCAGCATTTCGCTTCCCCGAATCTCCAATTCCATACACTTCATGTTCAAAAGCTCAATCTCCTCATCTGCTCTTCTTTTCTCACACTCCAAATCCATAAACTTATTCTTCCAAATCTCCATTTCCTCTTCCGCTCCTCTTTTCGCAGACTCCATTTCCATAAATTTCTTCTTCCAAGTCTCCATTTCATCTTCCGCTTCCATTTTCGCAAACTCCGAATCCATAAATTTCTCCTTACAGACTTCCATTTCATCTTCCGCTTCTCTTTTCGCAAACTCAGAATCCGTAAACCTCTCCCTCCAGACTTCCATTTCATCTTCCGCTTCTCTTTTCGCAAACTGCAATTCCATAAAATTCTCCTTCCAGTCTTCCATTTCATCTTCGGCTTCTCTTTTCGCATACTCCAAATCCATAATCTCCTCACATTTCTCCCTTTCGTCATTCACCAACTTCTCAATCTCCTCTTCCAAACTACCAATCCTTTCACTTGCAATTCTCTTTTCCTCGACTAGCTTCATAACTTGCTCTCGCAATCGATTACACATTGTCGATAAGAGCTCGTGCTTAACCGATCCAATATGCTTACACTGACTCACCATCAAGTCCTTCAACTCATCCTGTATCAACTCACACTCAGTTTTCATCTTTACAAAATCTACCAGCAACCCATCATACTTGACTTGGGATTCTTCTAGTAAATGTTTGAAATCAAGTTCATCCATGGAACGCAATGCTTCATGCTGCTCAAGTTCATCAAGTTGTCTCTCTAACTCGAATTTCTGGTACTTTAGAATAAAACAATTTCTACCTGATTCTGTAAACATGCTCTTCCATTTTGCAGCTACTGTACCCATTTGAGACTAGGGTTTTTACAAACTAGGAAAATCTCTACCAAAAAAAAAAAGAAAATCAAATAGGGGAAGAAAATGTTACTTACTCTGTTGTGAAAATCGACCCTGGAGAAATGGTGAGATTCAATGATTAAAAGGGGTTGTTTGTTGTGCCCTAGAAACAGATTATTTTCCCCCAAATATGTGTTTAAGGGAAAGAAAAATCCTGAGTTCCAAGATTGGTAAAGAGGAGAAAGCAGAGAGACTGGTGATGGAAGAAAGAAAACGACAAACAAGAGTACACTAAATGGACTGAGAGTCTGAGAGGAGCAGAGGAAAAACTTATATTCCGGTTTTGCCCTTTTTAGCTCTCAGCTTTATTGCCGCTATGTGAGGATAAAATGGTCATTGGGATGGAGTTTGGTATGCGAGGAGGATATATGGAGGGAGTGATATTTATGGGGGCCATTGAGATCCACCTTACTACTACTACCGGAGGGACTCCCTCCGAGGGAATGATTTTTAGTGAAGTCCGACCAGGTCATGATAACATGACCACCAAACAATTACATGTGATAAACTTGCGATAATGGGAGTGATATCATTTTTGGTGTGCAAAACTTTGGTCTGTTTGATTTTTCGAGAACCGCATGGTTCTGACTTCTGAGATGAACAAATGACAATAAAAATTCAAAATTTGTCTACATTATAATTTTTGTGTATAATCGAAAATTAGATTAATTAGTGTGATGATTGAATAGTAATAGTAAGATAAAGTTGCATTTACTAATAATTTTAGTAAGAGGGAGGATTCGTGGACATGCTTAGATAGATACTATCTTACAATTTCGGCACCATTTTTCTTATAAAACTCAAAAGACAATGAATTTGAAGCTAATATTTTGATAATACGTTCCTTTTGTAAGTCTCTACAATCCTACAAAAAATGAGCACAAACCGAAATGTATAACACCACCATCTACCACTTTGAAAATCGACCGTTGAAAATTAACAGTTGGAATTAAGATTGGTAGATGATGAGGTTCGGTATCTCGGTTTGTGCTGATTTTTGGTAGGATTGTAGAGCCTTACAAGAGAACGTATTATCAAAATATTAGCTTCAAATTCATTGTCTTTTGAGTTTTATAAGAAAAATGATACCAAAATTGTAAAATAATGTCTATCTAAGCATGTCCACGGATACTATATTGTCATGAGAACCATTTTGTAAAAAAAAAAAAAAAATTCTTTGTGACCCTGAAAATTAAGTTAAAATTTGTGAACACGGCAGTGGTTGTGACTTGTGAGCCATGATTTAGTCAATGGTGGTGGAAGAGAGAATGTGTCCGTCTCCATTTCTTCATTCCATCTCTAGGTCCATTTATTTTCAAAAGAAAAATCTCCAGGTCCATTTTGGTGGAACGTAGGAAAGCTTTTTCCGAACACCTGCTTTGCTTTAGTGAATAGCTCAAACTCCAGAGCCCAGGCCCAGACCGTTTGCAAAGTTCAAAAATGCTTATTTTCCCTGACAATTGCTCTCAAATGACTTCCATGTAAAATCTCTCATTCCCAAAAAGAGGATCTCTCTTACTGATTTGCTCGCCCATCTAATGAACATTCTCATTATTGTGCCTTTACGACAGTGTCGGAGCCCGAATTTTTTGATTAAGGAGGAAAAATACATACCATATATGAAAGCCATAATCCGGATTCGACTAAGCGGTTGAAGCCGTAAGGGAACCATTTTTTTTTTACCTTCCTTTAGTTGTATTTTTGGTTGTACATACTCTGCCCCAAATAGATCCAAAATTAACTAGGTAAATGAAACCTTTGTTAATTACAGTATGATTTAGACTACCACCGCCTTACTTTACAATTTGCATTTCTAACAACTGTGGTCATGTTATCTGAGGCCTAAATTGTAGAAGGTGTGTCATGCCCAAACTTGTGAGATGCCTATTTTTTGTATTGATTAGAGACACTACCACAGAAAACTGACCCACCATGCTAATTATATGGCTAGGGGTGGTGTCATGTCATGATCTGTAAATGGGCATCTAAATTTGGGCCACCTGTAGCCGCTTCGTGGGACACTATGGGTTCAACCCCTAGTTAGCAATTCGCCGTTTTTTTTCGCGAATTATTTGCGAATGATTCGTTATTGGCGAATAACGAATGAAACGGCCGTCTAACTGAATAACGAATGAAACGGCCGTCTAACTGAAATACCGAACCCTATACGCGAATTATATAGGCCTTGCGATCTATACGCGAATAATTCGGATGCGCGAATTATTCGGTGGCTAAATTCGGCTGTTAGATAGGTTAGTTTGTTAGTTAGAAATAAACTTAGTAAAAAGTGTAAGTGTAGGTAATCGAACCTGTGACCTCAAACTCGTACGCCACGAGTCTAACCCCTAGTTAGCAAATTCGCGACTTTTTGGCGAATAATTCGCGAATATTGCCGTATTGCGAATTCCCGCATCAAACCGGCGCATTTTTGCAATCCCGAACCATATTCACGATTTTTATGGTTCCACCGGTTTATTCGCGCATTACACGAATTAACGAATAGTTCGTCAGCCCATAACATACGGCCCAAACTACTTTTAATCACACTGTTAAGCCCATTTCCCTATCTTTAGGTAAAGTTTTCACAAAAACCTCTACCTGGGATTCGAACTGTAGATCACTCGCGCACCAAGTTAGCCATGGAACCACTGAACTAAGCGTTATTTGATGATTACATTGCGTGTATTGTAAATATAGTCATTTAAATCTTTAAATTATAAGTTAATTCTTCTAATATACTATATAAAACTCTATTTTAATAATTTAATATAAGCCGAATTTTGGATCCCGAATTAGTATTTACAAAACGCATTATACGCGTACGTACGAATTCCCGCATTTTGACTGAACCCCGCATACATTGACCGCATTTTTGACCGAATTGACTTTTATTTAGCCGATTAATGCGCGCACGTTTGCCGCTCCGCATTTTTGCCGTTTCCGAATTTGCTAACTAGGGTCTAACCACCATTCCAGGCGTTTGCTTTTGGTTAATGCTGCATATATTTTATATATATATAGAAATTGAACCACTAATTTAGTTATTTCTATTGTAAACCCATGTTAAATTATTGTTTTCCACAGTATAAATCTATACATATACAAAAATTAATCTTTAAAGAATATAAATACTAATTAATTTATTATACGTATGGACCGAATTTTGTGTGCCGAATTCAAATCTCCAAATCGAATTATACACGTACGTATGCCGTTCCGAACTACTGCCGAATAACGAATCGTTGACCGGATTGTTGACCGAATTCGAACTATCCGAATTCGTATAATACTCGTACGTATGCCATTCCGAACTTGTATCCGTATTCCGAATTGCTAACTAGGGTTCAGCCCCTTTAGCAGTACGAAAGTACTGAACAAAAAAAAAAATATTATTCCATTATAATCCTTCGCCACGTGCACCTTTAATACTGTTGTGCAAGGATCAAACAGTAGTTATTCGGTCGTTATGATGGATTTTCCTGGGCAGGGATTAATGAAACCAACGGAGTTGGTATACGAGAAGGCTATTTGGAGTGATACCTATGGGTAGGTGACAGTGTGACATTACATTTCTACTTTGATAGTTTGAACTTTGAATTTGATGCATTCCTATTGGCTAGTTAATGAAGGTCCAAAAGTCAAAACTCATTGGTACGGAACAATATCTGACCTATCTTTTTTACGGCAATAAATTCTAGGAGCAACAACCAACTTACTTTGACTAACGTTGACCGTTTTGGCTTTGAATATGATGGTTATGATCTTCTCAAGGTTGTCAAGGAGCACAGCCAATGGCGGAACTAAGAAATGACTTAACCAATGATTAAATTTGTAGGTGTTTTTTCGACATAAAAACATCACATTCGTAATATCGTACTCCCTCCGTTTCTTTTATATAGGCGAAAATAGGGTTTTTCATGTTTCAAATTATAGGCGGATTTCTATTTCCAAGATAAATTTTCCTACATATACCTATTAGGATGTCTAGGATTATGTCACAGATGATATCATTGTATGCTTATGTCATGAGTGACGTTTTTGTTATGGTTGCATATTCTGTAAAATATGCCTTTAGGTTCTCTAATTTTCTGTTTCTCTAGAATGTTCTTTCTCCTCTATTTATACCTCTATCATTGTAGCCTTCTCTATCAATGTAATCAGTTATCAATCATAAGAAATAAATCATCATCATTTCTTTCATGGTATCAGAGGGCAGCTGCCTATTCTAGGTTTTTCTTTCTCGATCTGTGGGATATCAAATCAGTGTATTCATTACACATATCAATCATTACCAATCATTACCATATCAATTCAATCATGGCTACTACTCATGTTGTCTACAAGTTTCCGTCATCATTACCATTCACAAATATCACAAATTTCGTCTCTGTGAAACTAGATGATACAAATTATTTGGTCTGGAAAAATCAATTGGAATCGATTCTTATCAGTACTGACTTGTTTGGCTACATTGATGGGTCGTTACCACAACCACCAGCAACAATCACAGAGGGGGAATCTACTAAACCAAATCCAGATGTAGCTTTATGGTGCAAATGGGATCGTTTCGTCATGAGCTGTTTGAATGGCACCTTCTCTGATTCGGTCTCAAAAGGAGTGCTTGGTCTCTACATATCTAAAGAGGTATGGGACTATCTTGCTGTTAGATTTTCAAATCAGTTCATGGCTAGGAAATCTATGTTAAGAAATCAATTGCAAACAGTTAAGAAAAGGGTCTCTTAGTATGACTGAATACTTAGAGAAGGTTAAAGATACCTGTGATTCCTTAGCTGTTATTGATGAAAGAGTTCCAGATCCAGATATTATTATGTATGTTTTGAATGGACTAGGCAGGGGATACAATAATTTCACAATCTCAATTCAAAACAGAGAAAAAAACCCTTCCTTTCAATATTGCGATCTCGTTTAGTGCAGCATGAACAATGGCTTCTCGATCAGGATGATACATTTGTTTTGGAATCAACAATGAATTCAGCTTTCATTACTAAAAGAACTTTTCAACCTGACACACAAAATAAGCCTAGTCCTTCTTCTTCAAAACCCCCTGCCTTGTATCAAGATTACAACACCATGACATGCCAAATATGCAAGCAAGAGGGTCATTCTGCTTATACATATGGGTACAGGTATACTCCAACAAAACATAAGCCAAGAACAACTTTTAACCCTAAGCATAAGCCACAAGCAAATGTGACTGTTGAATCTCACTCAACTATCACATCACAACCAATTCTTTCCACTATAAACGTACAATGGCTCCATGATTCCGCTGCTACTAGCCATATGACAAATTCATAGACTTATTTACATGATTTCAAGCCATATTTGGGTGATGAAAGGTTCTTATTGGTGATGGTATGCTTCTTCCTATAGAGCTGGTTGGTGACTCTATTCTTTCAGCTGGTTCTAGTACAATGGCTCTTAAGGATGTTCTTTATGTACCAAATCTACAACAGAACCTCATTTGTGTGGCTAAACTCACTAGGGATAATTCTTGCTCTGTTGAGCTGTTTCTATGGGGATTTGAAATCAAATATCTGACCACTAAGGAAATTATTGCAAATGGTCTCGTTATAAATAATTTGTATCTGATTCTCTCTACATCTACTCAAGCTCATGTGTCGATTCAAGCTTCTCCAACAGTATGGCACAAGAGAATGGGTCATCCGGCTCACAACATCCTTCAGAAGTTATCAGCTGAATCATGCATTACACTTGCTAGTGCTTCTTCCGATTCCTTGTGTGAACCATGTCAGCTTGGCAAGAGTAAACGACTGCCTTTTTCACCCTCTGCAAGAAGGTCTACCTCTCCTCTTGAGCTTGTGCACTGCGACATTTGGGGGCCATCACCTACTCTGCCTCTTGCTGGTTATAGGTATTATATCTTGTTTAATGACGATTTCAGCAAATTTCATTGGATCTATCCAATGGTAACAAGAGATGAAAGTGTTGTGTGCTTCAAATCTTTTAAAGCTATGGCAGAATTTTTTTTGTCAAGTACTATCAAGCAATTCCAATGTGATAGTGCTTATGAACTTGTAAAGGGGGAATTAGGAAATTTTCTTGAAGAATGTGGCATTGTTGTATGTTAATCATGTCCAAGAACTCCACATCAGAACTGTGCAGCAGAGAGGAAACATCGGCACATTGTTGAGATGGGGAATACAATATCATTTCAAGCTTCACTACCTAAGAAATTCTAGTATGAGTCCTTTTCCACAGCAACATACTTAATCAATAGGACTCCAGCTAAGATTTTGGGTTTTAAAACTCCTTATGAAGTGTTATTTCACAAGCAACCTGATTACTCTATAATGAGAGTAATTGGGTGCATATGCTATCCATATCTTGGTGATGCTAGGAAAGACAAGCTCAGCCCAAAATCAAAGAAATGCACCTTCTTAGGCTATAGTTCAGGGTACAAGGGATACATGTGTTTTGACAATACTTCTCAAAAGATATTTATCTCAAGGCATGTGGTGTTTGATGAAGCACAATTCTTCTTTGCTGAAGGTTCAACTACAACACCAACACAGAATGTACTGGCAATTCTACTTATACCATGTTCTTCTTCACCAGAACCAGTAGCAACATCAGTGTCACCAGCTTCTTCAACTACAATACACAGTGCTCACTTGGAAGAGCTTGAGGATGAATCTGATACTGCTCATGAGCTTGCTGATGTTCCACCAACTTCACCAATACACACAATATGTACCAGATCAAGGATGGGCATTACTAAGCCTAAATACCTCCCAGATTTTGTTACACATTACACCATCACTCATCTCATCCATCAAGCTTTTACATCCATTGTTTCTGCTGAACCCAAAACCTACAAAAGTGCTGCTCAAATTCCTGAATGGGTTGAAGATACGAAGGCTGAGTATGAGGCATTGTTATCCAACAATACTTGGACACTAGTCCCTATAGATACTTCTATGAATGTTTTGGGAAGCAAGTGGGTTTACAAGATTAAGCTAAGAGCAGATGGAACTATGGAACGCTACAAAGCAAGATTGGTAGCACAAGGATATACTCAACTTGATGGCATTGACTACAATGAGACATTCATTCCAGTGATCAAGCCAACAACAATTAGAGCTGTGCTTACTATTGCCATCACAAAGAATTGGATCATTAGGCAATTGGATGTTTCCAACGCGTTTCTACATGGAGATCTACATGAAGTTGTGTATATCCAACAACCCAAAGGATTTGAAGATTCATCTCGTGTTGATCATGTGTGTAAACTGAACAAATCACTCTATGGGCTAAAGCAACCGCCACGAGCATGGTTTGAGAAATTCAGTTCTTTTCTTCTTCAAACTGGTTTTTAGATGACTGAATGTGATCACTCTTTGTTCACTTACTTCTCTGGAGATAATGTGATGTTCCTGCTTCTATACGTTGATGATATCATTCTTGTAGGGAGCTCAGAATGGTTAGTAAACAGCTTAATCAAGAGGCTTGGCACCACTTTTGCTATGAAGGATCTGGGAAATTTTCATTACTTCTTGGGCATTGAAGCTGAGATGTCACCTGATTCTATTCTTCTGACACAAACCAAGTATGTTGTTGAGCTACTCACTAAGGCAGATATGTTGGATTGTAAGCCCTGTCTTACTCCAGTTACCACTGCACCAAGGATGTTTGTTCATGATGGAGAAACACTTGAAGATTCAACTAAGTATATAAAGAATTGTGGGGGTCTTCAACACTTAACCCTAACTCGACCAGACATTTCTTTTGGGGTAAACTATGCTTCTCAGTTCATGCACTCACCTACATCGTCACACATGATGCTGGTAAAACGTATTTTGAGGTATATTAAGCCTACATTGGGTTCAGGCATCACTTTAAGAGCTGGAGATTTCACAACTCTGTCAGGCTATTCAGATTCCGATTGGGCTGGATGCCCGGATACTCGTCGTTCTACTACATGATTCTGTGTGTTTTGGGGTGAATCTTTAATCTCGTGGAGCTCTAAGAAACAACCTACAGTATCAAAGTCATCTACAGAGGCTGAATACAAGGCCTTATCTATACTTACAGCTGAAATCATGTGGGTTTCTACTCCCCTTGAAGAACTAAATGTCACATGCTCTTCACCAATCACTCTCTACTGCGACAATATTGGGGCTAGGGCACTTGCATCAAATCCAGTTTTTTATGCTCGTTCTAAGCACATAGAAATAGACTACCACTTCATCCGTGAACGTGTGCAAGAAGGGGTAATTCAGCTCACTTACATTCCATCTGACTTAATGCCTGTTGACATTCTCACCAAGGGTCTGCCCTATCCAACTTTTGCTTGCTTGCGCCAATCTAATGCACATTGATGACCCTGCATCAGATTGAGGGGGAGTATTAGGATGTCTAGGATCATGTCACAGATGACATCATTGTATGCTTATGTCATGAGTGACGTTTTTGTTATGGTTGCATATTCTGTAGAATATGCCTTTAGGTTCTCTAGTTTTCTGTTTCTCTAGAATGTTCTTTCTCCTCTATTTATACCTCTATCATTGTAGCCGTCTCTATCAATGTAATCAGTTATCAATCATAAGAAATAATATCATCATCATTTCTTTCAATATCCTTATTTATAGTACATGGATAATTGTGTTGGAGAAAAGACAAAGGATAAAACAGAAAAAAACATGAAAAGTTATGAATTCAACAATGTTTTCTTAATCTAAGAGATTTGGTCCCTCCGCCTATATAATTGAAACGGAGGGAGTATTATTTTTTAACCCAAAAAAAATTAAATCCTAACACAACCATCTAAAATCCATGGTGATAGTAGTGTCATTTCAACAGATCCCGAAAAAACCAGCAAATGTATTGCAACTGGAGGTGAGGAATACATGAGAA
>JAJJMA010340943.1:0-18051 GCA_023529015.1 Papaver nudicaule
AAAAATGTGCATCACATTCCTTATGCCGCTAAATGTTGTTTTTATTGTGGAAATAAAGGTCACTTGCAAAGAGGATGCAGATTTCGTTAAAGAGATAATTCTGCTTCCTTCGGTAATTCAGATTGTTATTATCGCTCGTCAAATCCCGCTTATAATCGTCAATATTATAGCAGAGATTTTACTAGAGCGAATACAAGATCTGATGCACCGTCTTGGAAAAAGAATGACTCTTTTGTTAACCAGAAAGTCAAATGTTCAAATGATTCTTCTTCAAATTCTACATGGTTGGTAGAAAAGAAAGACCAGTGTTTGCGAAACCCATGTCCAATTTTTCCCCTAAGAATCTTTCAGAATACTTTACTCAGTTCATCACCAAAACTGTCACTGAATGTGTTAAGAAGTTCATGGTACTTTCGAAAGAGTGTTCGGGTTCTGCTTCTCATGATAATGATGACTCCAAATCAAAATTGAACAAGAAACGGAGGAAGAATAAGAAGAAGAAGCAAGGTTCTAAGGTTAGTGATGATCCACAAGTATTGGACAGTTCTGGTTCTGTCACTCGGTGTGAGCAAGAAATTGCTCCCGTCAGCACAACTTGAGTGTGTTGGAATGTGTACCCTCACCAACTGTGCTCCTTGATGGTGAGGTAACACATGTGACTGAGCACATACTGTGTTGAATATTCCATGAAGAGATTCCATGAAGTTACTGTAAGTATTTCGATTTAACTTATTATCTTGCATTTTTGTTTCTGTGATATATATTAACTGAGGTTATTACAAGGTGAATGATTGAAGGAATAATGGTTAAGTAGTTGGCAACATTACTTATTTTTACTATATAGCTCTTGAAGAGACGACTCAATTGAGCCAAGAATCACTTGATTCTGATACATAACGCAAAAGTTGTGTACGAAACAATATTCGTATTTGCCAACGAAAAGTAGGTTCCGAACTCTAACCAACATAAATGTTAGGTTTCGAAACCTAAACTTGGAAAACGTGATTTTGGTCATGTTTAGTGTATTTCCTTTCATACTCAATGCTTGGTGTTTCCTTTGACTCACTTGGTCATCCTTGACTAATCGAGAGTCATCAGATTTGAATCTGTTTCCTTCTAAGATATAATTTCTTTAATATTGTCTTGGTTGTGAAACATCAATATTCTAATCTATTGGAAACATATGATGATTCTGAAATAAAACCATATGATGATTGTTTGTTTTTCATGGTTGTTATATACTTATATTCGAAAATAACAAAAATATGCGTAAGTTTCGATTTCAGTTTTGTGAATATATAATCGAAAAAAAAATAAAAATAAAAATGTTACGCCAGTTTCGAATGCAACATTTGATTTAATATTTCCAATCTACTAATGGGTATTTGTTGCAGGTTATCAAGATAATTCTTTTATCTCCTATGGAGCTGATCTGTATTGTTTTAATATCTTGATACCAGGGCCTCCTTATGTTTGTGGATGTTATGTTTGTACTAACATTTGTGTTGCAGGTATGAGTATAACTATGTAAGGAGGATATGGATTTTATGCTAGTGTAGATGGTGAAAAATGAGAGAGGGACAAGATTGTCAAAACACTCTCGAAACCATGTCTTATTACAGGCAATCGCCTATTCAGGCTAATCTTTATACCTCAGAGTGCAACCCACTCCATGAGATGAACAAACTCTCTATGAGCTCTCTCTTATAACTCCGGTGGGGAAGGTAATATCATAGAGCAGTACTAATAATCTCACCAACATAATAAACCCATCGATCAGCTCAGAGCCAGACCTCGCTTGATGGTACACGGTGAAGAATCAACAGAGACGCATCCTCGTGGATTTCCTCTTAAATTATACGACTCAACACACGAGTCTTGGTGCAAACCTCGGAATATTGAAGTTCCAGGCCGGTCCGGAGCTCTCTGAGAAGCATACACCAGCCTAAATAGGCCTAAGCGGACCCAATCCCAAATTCAGGATGGTCTAGCATACCATGGATAAACATCCCATGACCTCAAGTGTGTTGTAGCATAAAGCACTCACACCACGACTAAGGCACAGGCTGCCCAAAATCGAGCTTGGCCAGATGCCAAAGCCATAACGCCACATAGCATGGCACCTCAAAGATTGGCCAAAGGCCATGGCGCCATACTCATGGCGCCACAAAATAATTTAGTTTGGCCAAAGGCCATGGCGCCATATTCATGGCGCCACAAAACAGTTTGGCCAAAGGCCATGGCGCCATATTCATGGCGCCACAAAATAGTTTGGCCAAAGGCCATGACGCCATATTCATGGCGCCACAAAATAGTTTGGCCAAAGGCCATGGCGCCATATTCATGGCGCCACAAAATAGTTTGGCCAAAAGGGCCATGGCGCCATATTCATGGCGCCACAAGATTAGTCATTGGCCAAAAGGCCATGGCGCCATATTCATGGCGCCACAAGATTAGTCTTTGGCCAAAAGGCCATGGCGCCATATTCATGGCGCCACAAGATTGTTCCGTGGCCCAAAAGGCCATGGCGCCATATTCATGGCGCCACAAGATTGTTCCGTGGGCCAAAAGGCCATGGCGCCATATTCATGGCGCCACGAGATTATCCCTTGGCCTAAAGGCCATGGCGCCATATTCATGGCGCCACAAGATTATTCTGTGGCCAAAAGGCCATGGCGCCATATTCATGGCGCCACGAGATATATAGCATGTCTAAAACACGACCATGAGCCATGGCGCCATATTCATGGCGCCACAAGAGGTTTTGCCTTCGCCAAGAGGCCATGGCGCCATACCTACCCTCGGCCAAAATCATGGCCATAGCTACGCAATGCTGCCTGGTTCAAAGCAACTACGCAACACTTAGTCATACGACTCTACTCAACTCAACTATGCAATATCCGCGCATCACTCACTCGAGACATCAAAACATCACACGGGGGGATAACTTTAGGGGTATTGGTCTGGCGGTCTACGGCAGTTGAAAGAAACTGATGGAGAAAGTGGGAAGTTAAGGGAAGATGGCACGAGTGGGCATGTTCCACACGACTCAGGCAGTTACGGAAACCAACGCATGTCCTCCACTCCTCCATTCCTCCACGACGTCCACCTTCTCCATCGAGAGATCAGGGTGAGTTCAAACTATAAATAGAGGCTTCCTCTATCTTCCAAGGCAGAACAATCAAGAACGTTCAGAACACCGAGAAAACACACAGAGCCTCAGAGAAAAACACCTGAGAATCTAAACTCGTTCTAGCCTTGGAGATTTTTGGTCGACTTCACGACAGAAATCTTGAACTCAAACACCCAAAAACTCATCTTCAACCTGATCTCAAGTTTCTTCGCTGTTTCCCTCCCTAGACCAACCTCTATCCTCTCTGTGACCGAAGCAAGGTGGGAACGGCCATCCGTGGTTTAGGCTTGCCTTGTTCGACTTTGATCTCCGAGCACTACGAAAGTACCCAGAGACGGTACACTTGTTTTTGCAGGTAAAAACAGCTAGTCACAATACTATTGGATATCCTTGTGTCTTTTAGACTAGGAGTTATGGTATACGCATAAATCAATGGTTTTGGTATAATCTAGTATGACTACGGACGTGTTCGAAAACCGAAAACCTAGTTTAAGTCTTTCTCTGGTAAAGACTGTTCCGTTGTTCTCATGTCCGAGGGAATGATAACCAACGGGGGAGAGTTTTTTGTGAACTTGTGCTTAATAGAAATATATCTTTAGGGGAGCGTGGTTGTGGAATATATAGGGAATATAATTGTTATCTGCTTATATCTTTTGTATTTCCTGACAGGTTGCTTGAGCTTATCATTATCTATATATATATATTTTTTGTGTAACTTGTCGAAATGTTGACCCGTGTGATTGCGATCATTCTTATATGTTGAATCGAGTTCTCTGAACTTGAGCATTTATCTCGTACCCAAATATTTTCGAGACCCTTTGTCAATTATTTTTGACAAAAAGGGGGAGAAATATTGATAGCTTGACTTCGGTAAGTGCTTGGTCTTTGACAAAGCAGTGTCATATGGGGAGAAAAATGCCTGCGCGTATATTGAAAAATGAATGAAAGCATGAACTAAGGGGGAGTAAAACTTGATGTTACTAGCACTGTAGACTTTCGCGTTGTGTTGCAGGTGATAACAATACATCGGAGAATGATAAACATCCGAACTTACATTCAGAGGGAGTAAGTGTATTGGTTATCAATATTATTCAATAGTACATATATTGTTTGCAGACTGACATATTTTGCAGGTATTATTGGTGTGTTGTCAAGGTAAGTAGAAGAACTCGAAGCGTAGAGCTTAGGTTTGAAATTTCTCGTTCATCTATGTAAAGAGTTTTTGTCACTAAAATTGACAAAGGGGGAGATTGTTAGAGCATGGCTCGGTCAACCTCACTAAGTGTTGGTATGTCAAGCTTAGTTGTCAACTTTAGTGATCAAAACTAGACCGCCAAACAACACACAATTAGGTGAAGTCATGTGAGAGAGTTAGCTTTAGGTTGTGGAAGATTTTGGTAGGATTTAGAATCACTGGTTGAAGAGTTGAAGAAAGACTGAAGATTAAACGAAGACATCCGGCTTCATCATTCAACAGGTTAGTGAATCCAAATAACGCGATTCCATTATCTTTTACACTTGTGCTACAAAAGACATAAACATAACTCTCAGCTTGAGCTTTACGTTATGACTTGATCACTTGTGATCAGTGTGTCTTATGATAACTCCGCTTTACCACTTGTGGTATTAGTGTTGTAGTTATGACGTTCCAATATTGCTTAGAGCTTTCTTTTCTTCTCTGTCTCTAAGTTAATATAAAGGTTTTTCCTAAAACCTTTTTGAGTTGGATATAAAAATGTAATGTTATCTCGGTAGTACTTACGAGATTTGATCCATCACAGTATTGTGTGTCTTCTTACCTAGTCTGGCTTTGTCGGATTGATTGCATATATTTATATGAGCCAATGTAAAAGAGATCGTGACTCACACTTATGTTGTGTAGACTCGAAATACTACTGTTTCTGAGATTCAAATACGACGTCCTGATTTGGCTCTGAACTCTGAAGTTCTGAATCATTCATTTGATTCTGTATATGAACATCTTGTATGCCACATCTCACTTCTGGATTCCGAAACCATATTTGCGTATCTCAACTTATGAATTTTCAATGTTTGAACCTCAATGTAGGTTTTGATAAAACTTGACGTTGATTTCGAAACCATAATCTGCTTTTCGTATTCATAAGCTATTGGTCCGAAAATGTAAGCATTGTGACCAATGAGATATAACATATTCGAAATAATGTTTGTGTGGCTGACAGTGACTTGAGAATCGAGGCCAATGTGCCTTGACCATGTGAGATCTAAAAGGTCGAAAAGACCCTGGGGTTTCCTAAAGGTTTATGTGAACCGGGAAATATATGCCTGTGCGTCGAGGCTAAAACGTTGTGATGGTGAAACGGTTCTCGACCACATGGACTCTCAAGTTCGACACCCAAACATTCGAATAGAATTTAATATGTGTTTCTTGTTTCGAAACCTTAAACAGGGTTTTGTTAAACATAATCTAGATTTCGAAAACCAAGCTTTAGGTTTGCCATATGGAAACTTGATTTGGGAACCTTAAAATAGTTTCGGTCATATAATGAACTTTAGGTTCCGAAACCTTAAATTGGTTTATGCCAAAACTGACGTACGTTTCGAAACCTTAACATGGTTGACTCAGAATGCGTATTTTCGAAGTTCAAACTCTATCATTTTGATTTGTGCTTCAACGAATTAATGAGTTTGATATTCTCAGTTTGAAGTTTGAATTCGTTCATCTTCAATGTACAACTAAGTGAGTTTGAGTCATCATCTGGAAAGTGGTTAGTCGCTCTAGTTAGTGCACACATTATTACGGATCAATACTGCACGTGATTAAATCTTCGTATGCTTTACTACTTGATCAAATATTCATTTGATTATTCATTTGATGTTTTGATTTGAATTTTGGATATCATTAACGTGACATCTATATTGGAATCAAGAATTCCGGAGATTTAACATTTTGCTAGTTACTCGTGGAATCTCACACCGTACTTCCAATGGTATATCTATTTGCGTGATTCGGAATGTTTGAACCTTTGTGTTCACTTAAGCTTAACACACAAGGCTTTGTCCACGTTTGTTATGATGCGTTTATGCGGAAAGTTGAACCACGTTGAACCATATCCCACTTCCACCTAGGTTCGTCTGGTTAGCCCAGCAATACCAAGGAAGTAATGTCTACATTATAAAGCTGGTGACGACATTTGGAAGTAATAATATCTAAGGAGATTTTCGAAAGTCAGGACACGATTTCAAATTGAGATCTTTCCCAGGGATCATATTTGGTAAGCACCATATTTCGAATTAAAAGAAATATCCAAATATACCTTATGATATTATTTGGTTTGATTGCTCTTGGCTAAACATGTTTCGAAAATATATTTTCTTTATGGAATATATTTTTCTTAAATGTAAAATGCTAGAGTATTAGTTCTCATTAAATGCTATGAGACTAAATGGGGAATTTCGGAACTGTTATGTAAATGTGCTTTGTGGAATTTCCGAAATTAATCTTTGCCTCATTTCAAAGCTAAAGCTTTAGTCAATATAAATAGGAGTGGTATCTCTCCTAAAACCTTTATCCCTCTAACCAAGCTCTTCTACGGAATTGTTAGCTTGTGTTGCCGTTTTTCTTTTCAATTACCTTTGAGCTTTTGCTCTTGGTCTAGAATTGCGTGTAAGTCTTCTCTTGGGATCGAGAAGCCTAGAAGTACCTCATACGGGAAACTAGTTTATGTTTACTAGTCTTCTTTGTATTGTACTTGTGTTCTGTTCTATCACGTCTATCAAACCTAATGATCTTGTTTATTCTAAAGTCATTCTCTTCTGATATAAGGCCACTCAAGATCGTAGTGATTAGAACATACTCTTTATTTATTAACCTGGATTTGTCAGCAAGCCGCTTTCGGTTTGTGTGCCTAACCTATAGATATTGAGTGGAATCAAGATCGCTGTTATTGGATTTGTTCTTTTGCAGGTACACTGTTCTTCACGGTCATATCATATCGTACTTGCTACAACTATCTACTTGATTCCAACTTGGACGACAAGGTTACTCTTTCGGGAGTTTAGGTTTTGAAACCTTGATCGATATTTCGAGGTGTTTATTTCCTAAGTAAACTCAATATCCTCGCTCTTGGTGTGAAACGACTTCGGTGAAATATCTGTAAGTTAGCAAGGATATCATCTAGAGATTTGACCTGCCGCTATTTGGTTGTTGTTCAAAGGTTGTAATCGTCCGATTTGAGGTCGGTTAGCGATAGTCCTCGCGACGGGCTGTGAGGAAACTCTTGCGTAAGACAGTAAAGGACGTCTGTTTGTGTAAGGGAGTACATGTGCGTGACCACCTTGCTGTGGTTGGAGGCGTAGGAATACTGAGGGGAAATCTTTGTGACTAATAGTCGTATTAGGGTCATATTGTCTGCACCAGCTAGTCTGAAGTCTGAGAGTAGGTGCGTTGGCGGCTTAATTCTTAAGAGTATTCAAAACTGGACTAGGTCCCGGGGTTTTTCTACGAGTTTGTAGTTTCCTCGTTAACAAAATCTTGTGTGTACTTTACTTTACTTCCGCATTATATTTGAGCCATCTTATATAAATAAAGTATTGTACTTGGTTGACATAGTCTTTCAGATTCTTGTATTGACTCCCTTGTGCGAATCAATTAGATCTGAAAGAGATCTTGTTCTTGAGTTCTTGATTACAGGAACCGTTCAAGGTTTGACTTATAAGTGGACTAAACAAAAAGATTGGTGGTGTACTCGGTACCCTCGTCTTATCAGAGTTCACAATAAATGGACTATATTGTCCCACCACAAACGATTCATTCGATGTCAGAGCAGTAACACGAGCCTTGACTTAGCGCACTACACCTAATCCCGAGTCTGCTCCCGATGTTAAAAGCCCCGTGATCGAAATCCAGTGTTCTATCCTCTGAGTTTATAAACTTGAAACAAAAGAGTTGCTAGAATGAAGAGAAATGAATACCTCTTATTTCTACTTTTTTTCCTTTTTCTTCTTCTACTTCGTCGTCTTCTCTTTTTTTCTAACACTTACTCAAATTTTTCCAAATTAACCATAATTTGGATTCACTAACTTAATCTAACTAAGGCTAAAATTGACGTAATTAAATCAATAACACAAATTACATGAGGATAGTTTTGCCATTATGAAAAATATTTGGAGAAGAGGTTTTTGGAATTACTTCCAAATGACTGTATTTCTTCTTATTGTGCAGCTTTCCTAGAATTTGAGCAGCCCCTAAAACAAGACTCCATAAACTCAAAGACTAGTTAGAGAACCCAACATATTAGGGGTGAGCAGCGGGTGGACGGATGCAGATTAGGGATCACCCGCGTCAGTTCCATCAAAGTTACGGATTTGAAAACTTCACCCGCGTCCAGTCCAATCACCCGCGGATATGCGGGTGCTTCGGACTGGATGCGGGGGATCCGTGAATTTCACCTATTTTTCAAAAATATTAAAAAAATTAAGAATAGATAAATACGGATTTTACCAATTTATCTTCTCTATGGACTTACAAACTTGTATACACTGATTAGAATATACAAAATCATGATCAGAACCAATTAAGAAGCAACAACGCAAATTCAAACCTCAAAAGTAAGATTTTTAAAGCAAATTGCATGATTCAAAATTCAAAACCATAAAATTTCCATTAGACGAACATCCCAAATCTTGTAATCCAATCAAATGAGTTTAATAACCCAGATATAAAATCAAATAACAATGAAATCAATAACTCCAAGATCTAAAATACCTACTGATTCTTCTTCTCACCATCACAATCATATCCAATAGTCGATTGAATTTCAGTATCAACACCACAACCACTAGAACTGGTTCAACGCCACACCAGCAAGACTATACCCTCCAACGACCATTAGCAGGACCAAAACAAAGAGAAATAACCGAAAATTCATTATGAACCTAAATTAAAAACTTATTTTTCCTTCTATAGAGCTCAAATCTGCTTCCAATCTTCCATTCATCAATATAATCAACAATCCATTCTCTTAATTTTCTCTTATTTGTTCTTTTTGGAGTTACTGAGATCAATTAGAAAACAAGAAGGAACAACAACAAAACAATTCTCATGAACCAGGTGGCGGAAGGAGATTATGAGGAGATATAACACATACATCCATTACTATCCTTAGTATTTAGTGTAATTCCTATGGTATCCCTAGGTGTGGGTATCCGGGGATTTGGACAGATCCACCCACGTCCAATTGCAAAATAGCGAATTTGAGAATACCATCCGCGTCCAGTCTGTAGACTTGCTGATCGGGTTTCAACCCGTCATTTTGCGGATGGGTACGGATGGAATCCGCGGA
This sequence comes from Papaver nudicaule, assembly GCA_023529015.1. Taxonomy (NCBI): domain Eukaryota; kingdom Viridiplantae; phylum Streptophyta; class Magnoliopsida; order Ranunculales; family Papaveraceae; genus Papaver; species Papaver nudicaule. The sequence goes on from JAJJMA010340943.1 coordinate 9,457, forward strand.
TGTGGACATTTTGTTCAGCCCTACAACATATACATAGTGCAAAATAAGAATCGTGCTTTGAGCCACCCATAAAATCTGCGTCCCCTCCCGCCCAAGAAATTACGTAAATGCCATTGCTATGAAATGTCTAAGTTATCCCTCAATTAGCACTAGAAATTACTAGTATACCCTTTAACTAATTAACCTATATATTCTTAATCATATTCCTAAAACAAAAAAAAAAAACAACTTCTCTTCACCAAAACAAAACTTCTCTTCTTCTTCTTCTTCTTCTCCAAAACCAAAACAACGAAATTCGTCGCGAAATCATCGAAACTCGTCGATTTAGGAAAATTAATCGCGTGCGTTCTATATAACATGACGAGGTCGAAAACAAAGGCTGGAAATCAATCCAAACAACCACAATCTCCACCGGATCCGGATGAGCCCACTCTTGCCCAAGTTCAACGTCAAAATCGAATCGAGCGTGAAAAAGAAGAAATGGTCGCGATTCGAAGGAAATTTCACAAACCCATTTCATCATATTTGATTATTATGGTGTGTGATTGAATGATTATGCTGTTTCCATGGATGAATCGAGAGATTTAGTCGAAAAAACACACTTTCAGAGCCACATTCGGCCCCTAAAAAAACCTAGAATAGGGGCCGAATGCTGCATTTTCGTTGAGAATGAAGAACAATTCGGCCCCTATTTTTGGTTTTTTAAGGGCCAAATGTGGATTCGGACCCTTTTTTTTTTTTTTTGGGGCCGAATGTGGGATCGGCCCCTAAATGAAACTACAAATAGCACTATGTTGTAAACCGACGTAATCGTGGATGACCACCATTAGTGGGGCCTACATATTTTAGCATAAAGATGACACATAGGAGGACAGCCGTTCTCTACTTGTTATGCTAATCCATACGTAGTGATGATAATCTCTCAGCTTTGTAATCCTATATAGACTACAAGTTGGGTGCGATGTATTTGGTGATTGAGAAAAAGAATAAGAAAACATCTCTATTCTCTCCACTCCACAACTTCCTTTTGCTTCATTTCTGTGTTCATTGGTTTGTAAGTTGAGTCGATAATTTCCTAAAGCTATAACACACTAGTACAATCCATTTCATTGTTTTCTTCTCCGCAGCAGCACACTTCGTTTTTCTTTTCTTCTTTGTTTTCCTTTCATTCAATCGAAACTACTACAGCAGCAGCAACAGTTAGGGTTTTTTATTAGATGAGAAGATTTTGATGTTGCTGATATGAGAATCGTGAAATCATATGAGAATCGTGAAATCATATTTCGGGTTATTAGAATAAATTGCATTTGAATGAGTTGGTAAATCGAAATACCAAGTTTGGGTAAGAAGAATAAGATTCTCATATTGCAGAGAAAATTATGGGGTTTCGAATTTGGGAATTTTTATGAAAGGAGATCAAATCGATACAGAAAGGGTTTAATTGGATTTTTGTTTTGATGTATGGTATAACCAAAATTTTCTTCTTCTGCTACAATATTTGTGATACTTTGCATATGCCCAAACAATAAAATTTGCTCTTGGCATTGTCACAGCATGATGTATGAACTGGACCGACTAGATTGGTGTTGCAAAAATGGTGAATGGAGTTGCCTAACTTTAACTTGTTGTATGGACTACAGGTGTTTTGGCCTATTATTTATCCTTGTTGCACTCTCAGAAGGCATAGTGTTTTGAAATCAAAGACGATGGAACTCTCAAATTTCCTCAAGAACAAAGTTGTTAGGGGCCGAATATGCATTCGGCCCCTATTGTTGTGATGGGTTACGGGCCGAATGTTACACCGTCCTCCCCTATTAACATTCGGCTCCTCATATTTATCGTGAGGGCCGAATGCTAATTCGGCCCCTATTTCCATATACACGTTAGGGGCCGAATATGCATTCGGCCCCTTTTTCCATATACCCGTTAGGGGCCAAATGCATATTCGGCCCCTATTTATATATACACGTTAGGGGCCGAATGTTATCCTCTTTACCTACACATACCAATCATAAATTACTTCAATATTCGGCCCCTAAAATGAAATTATCGTGAAGGCCGAATGTACATTCGGCCCTAAAAAAAAAGGATTTAGGGGCCGAATTGTTCTTCGTGTTCTTGAGCAATGGTGCATTCGTCCCCTATTCTGGGTTTTTTGGGAGCCGAATAAAGTTCTGAAAATGCTTTTTTTCATCTAAATCACTCGATTCAACACTCCAATCAACACCATAAATCATACAAACACAACAATCAACAACTAGGATGAAATGGGTTTACAAAATTACCTTTGAATCCCAAAAAAAAAAAAATCTTCTTTTTCTTCTCTCTAAACCCAAAAATCAAACCTAAAAATCTGATTTTTCTCTCTCCAAAATTAATCTAAACACCTAATATATACTTAACTATAATCTTATTATTAACTTTAATATAATAATTAGGACTAATCATATGAGGGGTAGTTTGGTATTTAAAAAAGTTGGAAAACTAAAGGGGGACCAAAATAATTAAGGGGAGGGACCGCGGGAGGGGGTGCAGATTTTTCGGGTGGCTCAAAGCACGATTCCAAAATAAAACCGACAATGTTCCCATACACAAGCCCAAATAATTAGTCATGAAAAAAGATCCATGAAACCCACTCATCTACGAGCCCAAGATATCCTTCATAATTAGTTTGCAATACCATGATGAATTTTCTACCTTAAACATGTTGATTAACTAGCAAACCAAATTAATAGTATACTTGGCAGTGAAACAAGAGATTAGTCAACTAATAGTACTTTAATTCACTTCTTATTTTCAAGTAGGTAGGTTGATCATATCAATAACAGGGTTTCAACAACAAGTTCCAACTATAATGGCGAAATATAATTTTTTTTACAAATGAAACCAAAAAATTATTCGTTCTAAACTGAAAGAAAAACTAAAAACAAGTTGCTTGATAAGGTAGGTGATTTTTATTTTTCGGTGCGGATTCCTTATGGCTGTTATCTTTGTTTGTGCAATTGAATCCAAAAGAGCAGGTAACGTGTTATTTTAATAAGTATACTAGTACAGTTTGTTGTCTTGAAAAGGGTTAGTTTGGTCTTTCATATTTAACTACACACTATTGCATTTTTGCTGCTCAATTAATTAAGCTTAAATAACTCTATTAACTAGTATTTTGTTTGAAAAGCCATGCTGATGGGGCGGATCCAAAGCCAGGCATCCCCTGGCATGTGCCAGGGGAAAATTTGTAGAGTTTAAGCCTATTTTATAAGGGGCTAGCTAAAAAAGTTCAATTGCTAGGGGAATTTTTTTTTGCGTCCCCCCAATCTTAAATCCTAGATCCGCCCAGTGATGACTGATCTTCGCAGAGTACAAAGGGCAGTTTACCTAATCTTCTTATCATTCTGCACGACTTCAGAAAACATATGGCACGACATCGTTGCCCATGCACGTCTAAATTTTGTGTAAATTTTGCTGGTTAATTTACTTGGCGACTAGTCTATTTGGCAAAATGATTCAACCTGATTAAGATATTAACTGGAACAACGGCAAAAATCACTTCAATGCTGAATGAGAATCTACCTAACGAACGACTAGATTAAGCACAATTGAAGCTCCCTAGCTGAAAACATCTTTATCCACAAATATTCTTAGATTGATTATTTAATATTTTTCAGAATCAAGCATACGATTTGTATATCTCCCCCCATTTTAATGCAAGCAAGACTATGTGAAAGCTGAGGTGTTCGTAGCCATCAGATCTTCTAAAATTAAAGCCCAGCCGTCGGATTTTAAGAAATCCCGAAAAAAATTCCGTCACAACTTTCAACCGTGTGACACGAACTACCTAAAATACCCTTCCGGGTAATTTCATTTTGGCTAGCATTTTCGTAATAAAAAAAGAAAACAAAGGGTACATATGTAAAAAGGAAAACAAAGGGTACCTAAACCAGACATCCCATTATCTCCAATCTCCATTAACATTTTCGAAATTCATCACCACCACCCTCCTCCTCTGCCACCTCCTTCAACCTTGAACAAATTCGTCCACCACCACTACCTACTTCATCTAATCGACATTCATTCTAACAATTCTCTTTTTCTCTCTGAACTTCAAATCGAAAATTAAAGCTCGTGTAATGGATTCATCGTCATCGGGTTAGTTATTTTCCATGGAAATAGTCAAAATTAATGAAAACTTAGGGCAAAAAATGGTGAAGATGTTTACATGATTCGATCGATTTCCGTAATCGAAGATGGTGATGCTGATGAAGATGGTGGTTCAGAGTTAATCTTGATAAATTATTTGGGTTTTCATCTTCTTCGATTAGGTATGAGATTCCCAACTTCTAATTTGATAGAATCATGTTGTATATTCTAGGGTTTTGTAATAGGGGTTTGTTAATTTGAAGGCCAATTGATACTGCAGCATAATAATACAGTATATATTTCAGTATACTTGGTTCTTAATTTGAGTTTTGAACTTTACCGATAGAATTGTACGTAAGTTTAAATAGGTTATTGCTAACTGTATCGAACTGAAATCTACAATTGGCATTGGTTTAATGTTTATGTTTTTTTTCTTGATATAGTTGATGGTTGTTGTTGTGGTTGCATCTTATTGTTCCTTTTGTGTTGAATGTAAAATTTGCTTCTTTGTTGCCATGTTTGTGCTTTGTTTTACTTTGGTTTCAAAGGAATAGACCTACTTTGGAAACAACTCAGATTTTGTGTATCAGTTGGGGTACTGCTTTGCAAACAAGTGAAGCAACACATTTTACGGCTCCACTCACTTTCCAAATACATCCTTTAGACTATCTCTATTTTGCCTGAGCAGGATTATAGGAATCACAGGACAGTACAGGTGCTAAAAGGAAAAAAAGTGTAGATAGAAATTAGTCAGATCCGAAGTCTTGACATGATTGTATATGGCACAAAGAAGTGTAATGATGGGTAATTAGATGCAGAGTCTTGACAAACCGGCGTTATATCTACTGCAGCTCGCTAACTATGATACCAATCAATTACAAATAACCAAGACAAGTCTAAGTTGTGATTCATGTTATCAATTGCAGTTGTTTTATGTGTCTTGATTTGTTGTTTTAGCTGAGTTGATCAAACAATCCAAAATCTGTTTGTATTTAATGTTCTGCTTATGTTTCCCAGAAATATTCTGCTAATCGCTGTTAGCATTTCATTGTTTAAATACTAAAACAAGTAAATTTGTTAAGGATTTCGATGGTGCCTTCTAAGTGTTTGATGAAATGTGCCAAAGAATATTTAAACTGAGTTTCATTTGCGTGCAATATGCGTATAACATATAAGAGTCCTCCTAAATTTTTTTTTTAAAGTTTTTGGTTTGGCTTAATTTTGTTTAGACAAAATTGTAGTCTTCTTTAAGATAAGGAAAGCAATAATCTTATGCATCAATGGAAGCGATACTTTAGAAATGTGTTGAAATGCTAACTTTTTAAATTTATACTGTATTAAACATTCTTAACTTTATATTCGGCCATTGTGGACGTTTCACGGGATTGTGCAGTAATACTGCGGCATACATTCAAGTAGTGTACTTTTTTGATTAAAAACCAAGGTAATGTACACTGTACATATACTTAGTTTAGCTTTCAAACTGAAACTAAATTTTGTTTTTTCTTTACTGCAGGTTTGGAATGCAGGTTGTCGATGTATAGGAGACTAAGGCGAATTTTCGTTAAGGCTGTAACAGTAATGATCAGTGAGACATCTTCTAGCTCCAACTACTATGAAAATAGCAAGAAAATGTGAAGAGGTTAAGGTCACTAGCTTGGACAAGGTCATGATAGATGAAAATCTTTAATATACACTGGTGCGTAGAATTACAAGTATGTTGTGCCGCAGTTTGTGGGTCAATCTTGGCTGATTACGTTTGCAGGGAGATGAGCTTCACGGCATCATCCCCATGAACCTTATTTGAAGTTTCAACCCTTGGTCCATGAAGTGACAATCTTTTTCGCTTGCCAAGTTAAACCTTTCCTAGGAGAAACCAAGGCCTTCAGCCTGCAACCTGTGAATATGTCAGCCTACTAGGTTAATTTGATTATGTAGAAATTTGCTAACGATTTTCTCCAAACAAGCAGGAATGTAGGATGAAAGTCGCCATTTGGGGAGACTGTTCACTGTGTGCAAACTGTAACATTGAAGAATATGTAAATAGCCCATCGGCCGTCTTAGGTGTGGTTTTCTCGACTTTTGTGAAGAAATGGCCAGGTCCTACACCCTTTGGGGAGACTGTTCACTGCATGCAAACTGTAACATTGAAGCGTATGTATATCGCCCGTCGGCCATCTTAGTTGCCGTCAGTGTCCATCCATTATTTTTTTTCCCTACAAATTTTGTTTTAGCATGTCATATTATTTGGAGATGGAAAAATGTGAATAAAAACAACTTTGTTTGCCGACGTGCAACGCACGTGCACTCAACTTGTACTAGTAATAAGAACATGTCATACATGAAATGATATTTTGAAGACGCGGGCACCTGTGAAGACAGTAATGGAATTCCAAAGAGTGCACGAGTAAAGCTGGTTAATTTTTTCACATTGTCAGTTCCAAAAAAAAAAAAAAAAAATCACATTGTGTTTTTATTGTTCCCTTGTGGGGGGATTTTGTTATTGTAACAGAGGATCCATCATTAGTAATTTAGTAGTTGTAAAATTAAAAATGTACAATAAAACTACATCACCAGACTTTCCTTTCTTACATTTTACCACAGCTAAGAAACTTCTGGAAACCCACCTGAACCTTGCAGACTTTCCTTTCTTACATCTTTCCTCCATTAAGAAACTTTCCAGAATCAAATATCTGTCCCTGTATATATAAACGCTGAGCCTTACGTTTCTCCTCACAACAAACAACTTTTCACAAAAGTTGTCAAAGTTCTCTGACACAAAGTTCTGCAAATTTGGTCAGAAACTGAAACCCTTAATTCTGTCGGTTATATAGGTCTGGTTCCCATAGAAACATGAGTAATGTTGGTGTTGGCGGTGAGAAGAAAGCAGACAGAAATCATCAAGAAGAAGGTGAAGAGGCCGAAGGAACACTACTACTTGAGAACCAAAAGAAGGAAGTGGTTGCTTCTATGAGTACTGAAGCTTCTTCGTTGAGTAAAAGTGAAACTGCGGCTGCAAGGGCGGCTCGGAGGGCACAGTATTTGAAGGCAAGGGAGAACAGAAAGTTGGAGGAACCCAGGGATGACATAGAAGATGAAGTCTATCTACGCTTGAGTGGCAAGTTGAGGGCAGGTAAGCCAGTTTGTGAGTACAAGCGAGCTTGTTGTTGAATTCTCAGCGAGATGCGCAGAAATCGGGTGGTTGCTGAGAACCCAACGGGTACCTCCAGACGGTTCTAGCCTGATAGGATATGTTGCACCAAGTTTTTACTACTTTCGAGTAAAGGGCTGAGGGCCGAGAGGAAATAAAATTTGTAACTCTTGTAAGGCATACATTTAAGAATTTCAGTACTGTGTCAAATCAATAGTGTGGTTTTATTCCCAATCTTGAACAATTTTTTTTTGCAAAATGTCTGCAGAGAAATCGACCTCCCTGAATCTATATGCTTGAACTGTAAAATTTGAATTTTATTCGCAATGTCAGACCATTTTGCTTGCTTGACTGAAGGTTTTGATAACTGCCAACCAAATCATGAGCTGCAGTAGCCCATTTAGAACTGCCCATCCAATTGCTTCAACAATTTAGAAGCAAGATTTACACCTCTTTTTTTCTTCAAATTCGTGCATATATGTTCCTGTATCATGGATATCTAGTTTACGAACTCGGTTAATAATAGAGGTTATATGTATTGATGGAGCTCAAAGAAAAACAATGACAAACAATTGAAGAGCCACGGAAACAGGCCGGTTTGCAAATCACAATACTAGAGTAGCCATGACCACGTCAACATACTAAGCAGAGGCCTGAGAGGAGGACTAGAAGAAAGAAAAATCAAAAAAATTTGGACCATTTCTCGATTTGTGCGTGTCATCCTTGCGCAGGGGCCATGCTAATCTTCTCTGTATCGTTCCAATTTTATCTGATGTCCCCGAAGGGACAAACTGATGGCGAAGCTCAGACTATTTAAGCAAAGTTCTGTCTGTAAACTGGGCAGTGTGGGACTAAATAAACATCAAAACAGGCTAGTCACCGCTTCTGGATTCGATCTTTCCCACATCTTTGCCTTAAACCTCCACATTCATAGCCATGGATTTGTTTGCTTGAATAATGTTGATTTATCTTTAGTACAACGAGATAAAAGATGGTTTTGGAAGAGATGGAGATATAATGTTTTTGAACTTAAAGTACACTAAAATTCTTCTGGTTCTCTAGCCAAACACCACAATAATATCATCACCGGAATCATTTCCCCAAATCCACTTAAACCATCTCAATCGTCTCGATTCAACCAAATCCGGTAAGTTAAGTTACGTTTTTCTTGATTCCGGTGATGATATTGATAACGAACTATTTCATTTTGAACTTAATCAAGATTGGAATAACAACCCGGTGAAACCGATTCGTACGCCGTTCGAAACCGGAACCCTAGAATTAGATGATCACTCCTTGATTGGTTCGTT
>JAJJMA010340951.1:0-12622 GCA_023529015.1 Papaver nudicaule
ATCCTTATAATATTTTCTCTGCGGAAATCAAATTTCCGTAAAATTTTGTGGCGGAAATCCAATTTCCGTCTCGAAATAGCTAAGACCACCGTGGTTGCCATTTTTTCGCCATTTCTGCCTTCCCCTTTCTCTATTCAATAGAGAAGGCTTAGGCCACCATAGTGCTTGCTCTTAAAATAAATCGCTTGACAGCTAAATCTGCATGAATAAGTCGGACATGAGCCACTTTCCTAGACAGGCCACTGATTTCTCAACCTGTACGAATGAATCCCGTTACACACCTGTGAGCTGTGACATTGTAAATGCTCCCCTCTTAAAACTTTTCGGGTTTGCAAAATGTTCTTGTTTTTGAGTCACTGAACTCCCAACTAGCCGTCTCACTCACCAACTAAAAAGGCCAGAGTAACATTTTGGTCCATTGCTGCTGACCAAAGTCATGTCTGATGAAGTCACACGGGCTACGAGCCTACCAAATACTCAGACAAGCTTTATAATCAGCACTTGCATTTAACAACTACAAGCAGTGCTGACGATTGACAGCTAAATTTGCATCATCAATATGAATTAATAATGTCAATTTGCTTAGTAACCAATAATTCGTATGCCCCACTACCTCAATGGTCAACTGATCGTTGGTTCTTGCTATGCAAATCATTTTCATACCATCTGAGATCTGTTTTCATTTTCTGGCTCGCTGATTCTGTATCTTCTTCTTCTTCATCATCTGTTAAAACACAAATTTTATTTCAGTAAGCAACATAATGGATCTTAGCAGCAACTTAGCTGCCGGCGTTATAGTGGAGCTCTTGAAGGTATTGGTTCCATTCATACATCAAAACGTCAAGAGTTTCGCCTGGGGTTTCAAAGATGATCTGGAAAAGCTCGGGAATACCTTAGTCAAGATTGAAGCAGTAATGAAGGATGCTGATAGACTTCAAGTAATTGATGAGTCTGTCCAGGAATGGTTGAAAGATCTTACAGATATTGCTTATGATGTTGATGATGTATTGGATGATTTTTCATATCTAGTCATGAGGAAAGAAACAATCAGAGGCTGGAAAAATAAGGTGGGTGATTCAGTATCATCTAATAACCCACTTTATTCGCGTTTCAAGATAGCTCGTGAAATCAAAGATATCAATAAAAGGTTAGAAAAAATTCAAGAACACAAGGTTATGTTTCAGTCCCCAATTGTTAATGCACCCACTACTATTATAGTTCATCAAGGGCAAAGTAGTAGGGATAGCCGAGAAACTGCTAGCCATCCACCAAAAGATACATTAATCGGGAGGGATAATGATAAGTTGGAAATTATAAAGTTATTGACCTCATCTCAATCCGAAGAACTTGCTGTCTTACCCATAGTTGGTATGGGAGGAGGTGGGAAGACCACTCTTGCACAATCTGTATGTAATGATAAGTTAATTGTGAACTACTTCCGTCGTATAATTTGGGTCTATGTCTCTGAAAAATTTGACGTCAATAAGATTTTACAAGAAATTCTTCATCAGGTACGGAGCAATAAAACAAGTGCTCCTGATTCGTTAGAATTGCTGATACGTGAACTAAAGGAGATTCTAATGGGAGAAAAGGTCTTACTGGTATTAGATGACCTATGGAACCAAGATACAAACAGATGGGAGCAGCTCAAAGATGCGTTGACTTCGGCTGGTATGGAGGGTAAAATCTTAGTTACCACGCGTAAAGAACAAGTTGCATCAACAGTTCGAGGGGCAATTGATCCATACGATCTAAAACAACTAACCGAGGACGAATGCTGGTCTATCATCATGAAAAGGGCTTTTGCTCCTGGTGGAGCGACGGAGACTAAGCAGATGGTTAAAATCGGAGAAGAAATAGCGGGAAAATGTTGTGGTTTACCACTGGTTGCAAGAACTCTTGGAAGTCTTATGCACAAAAAGAAGACATTATCCGAGTGGGGGAAAATCGCAGCAAAGGATGTTTTCAATCTCGATGAAAATGATAGTAAAATCATATCGATATTGAAGCTCAGTTATGACAATTTATCCTCACAGTTAAAACGATGTTTTTCATACTGTTGTATCTTTCCGAAGGATTTGGAGATCGAAAGAAAAAATTTGATCAATATATGGATGGCAGAAGGGTTCATTCAACAATCTGGTGATGGAAATCGAAATGCGAGGGATTGTGACGGGAATGATTGTTTCGAACAATTGTTGCAGAGCTCGCTTTTCCAAGAGGTAACAATGGATAAGTTCGGAGAAGTTTACAAAGTCAAGATGCACGATCTAATTCATGATCTTGCAAGGCATGTTCTCGATGATTACGAATGCTCAGTACTGAAGACAAGTGGTGATCGGTTATATGATTCAGAAGGACGTCGTGTACAAGTGGCTTTTGATGCTGATGGTGAAATCTCTCCACTGTTCCGGAAGTCCTTAGCTGCTGCAGAGAAGTTACGTACAATTATTGCCACTCAAGGTAACTACTGGCGTATTCCAGTTGAGATGTTTTTAGCTAACGAACGTGTGCGTGTACTATATGTCATGTTTCGCGTTAACATTGGAAAGTGTCTCGCTTCAATTTCAAAGTTGAGACATCTCAGATATCTTAACCTCACAATGGGTTCTCCTTATCACAAGTTTTCTCCTGACGAGTATCTTGATCTATCTCTTAATCGGGCCATCACTGGTCTTTTTCATATGGAAACATTGGTATTAAGATATTCCGGTATTAAGAATCTTCCTGAAGACGTTGGGTCATTAAAACAATTAAGGCATCTTGATCTTGGTTTTAATCGCGCACTTGAAGAACTACCGGATTCCATCACTTGTCTATCCAACTTGCAAACATTGAATCTCAATGAATGTGGGTTGAAATTCTTACCTGAACAAATTGGAGCTTTGAAACATCTAAGGTATCTCAACCTCGGCAGAACTAGAATTGAGGGATTACCAGAGTCCATCACCGATTGCTGCAATTTGGAAATGTTGGATCTTCACCGGTGTAAAATCGAAGCCCTTCCAAGAAATATTGGTGATTTAAAAAGTCTAAAGTGCCTTGATATTTCTTCTAATCGGATTATTGAAGAATTGCCGATAACATTCGGAGCTTTAAATGAACTAACATTCTTTGATTTCCGTGAAACTAGAATCAAAGAATTACCAGAGTCTTGCGATGAGGGCCTCAATAGTTTGAAAGAAATAAGAGAATCTGATGATTATGAAACATTTAAAGAAGTGAAGAATTGGATGAATTCAGTGAAGCACAACAATGGCAGTGGCACTGTAGACTTAAGAGATTATCGCAATCTCCCGAGCCGCATAAGAGACCTAGTTTCTCGTCTAAACTCAACTACATATACGTTTTCAGTGAGGCGCAGCAAGGGCATTGGAGATTTGGGAGAAGTCAATCTCCTCGGAGGAAATTTACAGATTCTAGATTTACAAAATGTGAGAGGTGGAGCAGCAGAAGCCCGACGAGCAAATCTAAAACTCAAGGAAAATATTACCCGTTTATCTCTGCAATGGGATGTATTTAGAAAGGTTGTGACTGGTGGAGCATCTCGGGTGTTGGAAGAACTCCAACCTCACCCTAATTTAAGAGAGTTATCTATTCACGGTTTCGAAGGTATGAAGCTCCCGTCATGGTTGACGGATAATGGCGTTTCACCGTCGTTGCCGAATTTGGTGGAGATCAACCTTCGTGGTTGTTCAGGATGTAAGCAGATTTTAGGGCTTGGGCTACTTCCTTCCCTGAAAAAACTCATTCTTCACAATTTGTACAGTCTAGAATGGGCAGAGACCACACCAACAGTTTCCCCGGGAACTTGTTATTACCCTGCTCTCGAGGAGTTGCAAATTATTAGTTGCCCTTACTTGAAATCGGTACCAACATCGACGTTTCCTTCTCTTAAAAAGTTGTGTGCTGAATACTTCAACAAAGATGGGTTGTGTTCATTGCTTAGAAACAACTTAACCTCTCTCACCGAGGCTAAGGTTAATTTAGACTTGAGCGAACTCAAGTTTCTACCAGTAGAGATATGGCAACCTGGTCTCGAATCGCTACAGGTTCTCGGCGACCGAAAATTTCAAGGTTTTGGTTGGACCAAAGAGGAGTGCAGGTCCTTCCTTAGTAGAATGACTTCCCTTCGGATATTGGTGATTACATATTCTGAAGAATGGAATCCGTTGAAGGATCTTCAGTACCTTCCCAACCTTGAAGAACTGCAGCTTTTTAGTTTCAGTGATGCTGAAGGTTCAGCTTTTGCCTCTGCCTCGTTACCAGCAGAAGCAGATGAATTAGAAACAGAAAGTATTCAAAACCTCATCTCCATTCATAGCTTAACTATTGGCAGCTGGTCCAAGGGAAATTCTTTTCTTCATCAATTTGAGCACCTCTCAGGTTTAAGACGATTAACAATACAAGGATTTCACGATTTGGTGGTTTTGCCTGAGTGGCTTAGAAACTTTTCATCGCTTGAAGAACTAAACGTATATAATTGCCCTCAATTGGAGTACACATATGCAGACAGAGAAGAGTATCAAAAGATATCTCATATCAAAGACATGTAAGTATACTTATTTCTGCTTTTCTTTAATTCTTCTCCAATAGAGACTAGTGAAGTCGCCGGTACATACAAGCAGACACTTCCAAGTCCAATGATTGGTACATATAACTGCTAATTGCTTCCATTGATGTGTCTTGTTTTCAGTTTGTTTAGGCGTGGACTGTAATGTTCTTTAACTACGTCTGTGCTTGCAATACAAGGAAACCAGTGGTAATGGTAAGCGTGTGTATGAGCTGTGCAGTCTGTACTGTCTCAGGTAAATTTTGGATTTTTTCTCTATAAATCATTAACTTCACTGTAGTTACGATAAAATTGTCCTAGATTTTAATTACTAATGGACATCGAGCTAACCTGGAATTCTAATTATTTCCAGGTTTTTACTAAACCTGCAAGAATTGGTGGAATTTTATTGCTGGACCGTTGAAGTTTGGTTAGCAGTAGCACCACCAGAAACTATTTGAATGTGTGTCAAAATCTGGAAATGTCTTTTTGTTTGATCAGAAGTGCCTATGAATGTTTCGAATTCAATTCTTCTTGCTGTTGATAATGATATGAAACTTTTACACTGTTGATTGCAAACGAAATTCGATTAATAAATACTCAGTTATGCGCACGAAAGAGTAACATTCTTCTGAGTACAAACCTGGCGGCTAGTTCTGTTTTAAATGACAAATTTCAGGTGACCTGAAAAAGGGTTAGGAATTCGCAGTGATTTTATTTATACATCACAAAAAGTGCTGAATGGATGCCAACAACGTTTTAATTGCAATTTCGTATATAAAAGGTTCTGATTTGTAGAACGAATTTTAGTCATTGAAGATACCACAAGCGTTATGATAGTGAAACCGAAATGCAAATAGTTGGTCAAGGTTGGACCCATCGAATCGGCATTTTTTTTTTTTTTGAGGAGATCGGCATTCAGCTACTCGTTTAAGTCTGTTCTTGCCTCCTAGCACTATTAAGCATTTCCCAGTACTAAGAGAGACCCAGAATCGAACTTCACGATGGTTTAGATTGGATGGTGGATTGATTGATTTCCAGTCAGCTTGGGCTAGGCTTGCAAGGGACTTCAATGAGCGAATCGCTACTTTTCCCTTCCTGTCCACGCTTAGATAGGTCTGACCTTCTGAACATTTATCCATGAAGTTGCTAAACCTATAACATACCACTAAGAAGAGAATTATTATGGCGGCAATTATTCCATGAAAGAAATGTGAAATTCCTCGAAATAAGAATGAACGGCTACATAGTATTTGTATAGCATGTTGTGAGATTGAGAGTCAGGAAGTAAACAACTAGCAAGCAATGACTTACCAAAATTAGGCAAAAAAAAGAAAAACTATGGGGTGAAGGTGGATCGAACACCTGACATTAGGATCTTTAGTACCACGCTCTCCCAACTGAGCTACCACCCCAAAGTTGTGCTGCGGTTGCTAAATTAATTAATTTATACCTTTTTCGAAACTTTCAGCCCTGCAAAGTCTGCAAACTTTCATGACATGGTGTGTTTGTGGCAAATTTATTACCCTAGAATTAGACATTCACCCACCACAAATCAAGAACTCTTTGTTCATTTGCTGCCTTTATTTGCTGATTTGTTTGTTTTAGTACAACAAAATAAATATTTGTGTTTAACAAGGGCAAAAAATGTTTTTTTTATTTTTTTTTGATATATGAAAGGTTGTATTAAAGGTTGGATCGAAGTCCACACCTATAAACTCAGGTAGTTACGCAAGAAATTAAATAAATAAAACAGAAATATCATTATCTTTGTTGAATGAATTAGCCGGCGGGAAAGAATTGAGTTCTCTGCTGAAAATTTTGTATCAAAATGTCTGCAACCAAAACCATATTTTCATTAAATTCTTGTAAATGTATCATTAATGCAAACGAAAGTGATTTCAAGGACTCGATTGTTAATTTGTGTTGTAAGAATTGATATGCAAGTTATAAATCGGATTTGACCAAGATTTTGTTCTGTGATTGCAGAATTCGCAGAATGATAATGAGAATTTTAAGAAGAACCGGATTGCTTGTGTTGATTGTAAGTCGATTGTTGTTGTTTATGATTGAAGAAGTAGGGATTTGAGTGTGAAACATAAATTAAATTAGGGATTAGAAGAAAGAAAACTAACCTCGCTAAATTTGGCCCCATTGGGGAGTATTTGGCCCCATAGAATTTTAAACCTATCCATTAGAGGTGGTTATGGGACAACTAAAAAAGTGGCGAAAATACCCAAATGCCCCCACAATAATTTCTCTAATTAAACCCCAAAACTTAAACCAAATTTCATTTTCATAAAACATTTGCAGATTCTCTTCTTCTTCCTTTTCTTCTTCTACTTCATTTTCATTTCATTTTCAACACCAAAATAATCGACGATTTCTATAAAAAAAAATTGCGATTAATTTCTATAAAACACGATGGATAGAGGGATTAACAAAGGACCGAATCCTAGAAACTTCAAAGAATCAGGAATCGACGTAGACAAAGTTTACGAAACTTCGTCATCGACGTCGATTACGAAGAGAGCGAGTAAAGAAGAATTAAAAGCTCTTAAAGAGAAGCAGAAGATGAAGAGCCCACCACTTGTGATGAGAATGAGGTATTTCATTTGAAATTTGGTTGATTTTTCACTTGAATTTGATGATTTTCAACTCGACAGTTCGCAACTGTTTCACAGAATGTTAGTGTCAATATCCAACGATTGTTCATCGTGTTCATCTTCTGAAACTACAATGGAACAACAATCGTTGTATGCTTTTATGATTTTAAACCGATTATTATCCGTCGTTCTATATTCAATTTTTTATAAACCGATTATTTTTTCCCTCTAAAATTTAGAAATTTTCCTTTTCGAATTCTAGGGCACAATCGTTACAATTTCATATGAATAATCAACGAAAGAATTCACCATAATCGTTTCATATGTTGTGTTTAGTAAGCCGAGAGCGGATGTTTATCATTATATATGTTGTCTTATTTAAGCCGATTGCGTTAATTTTTCACTCTAAAAATTCCCAAAGTTTCTTAGCCTTAATCGTTGATTGCATCCATGTAAATAAACAGACTGATTTGAGCCAGAATTTAATCGGTTAATGTTCATAAACATGTTCACCGTTTATTTCTTCCTTTGACAATCATTTTATGTTTTGGATTTTGTGTGCCGACTAATTTAATAGACAAATCTTGGTTTTCCTGTAACTCCTTAATCGTTGGTTATAAACACTCAAAAAAGCCGATTGTTATAAGTACGAAAATATAATCGGTTTATTTTTTCACAAATGTCCACTGATTGTTTTCTTATGTTGACAATCAGTTTATATTTCATGTTATTTGAGCCGATTGTTTTCTGTGTAACTGTTAATTTGTTACTTGTTTTGTGTTGTAGGGAGAATATGAAGTCCAACACACCCAAGTATATGGTTAAGGAGGTTGTAAAGAAGAAGAGACAAGATCCTGTTGCAGATCCTGTCGCCACACATGTTAGTTTGGGTTCTCGCCGAGAGGGTGGTCACCTTTGAGTGCGGACAGTCGTAAAGATGCTAGACAGCTTAATGTCGATAAACCCATCTATGAAACAACAGCACCTGCAGTTGAAAAAACACAAAAGAAAGAGCCCGCTGATGCAGCTGAAGTTCAACAACCAGCGGGTGAAGAATTGGATGTCATAGCGGCGGGGGAAAAGATCCCAGGAATGAAGCACCTGAACAACCAATACAACTGCTTCAAATAGTACCGCCTCAACAACCAATACAACCAGAGGGTGCACAACAGGGGACTCAACAAGAGGGTGGACAATAGGGGGCAAAACAAAAGAAGGCTAAGAAACAAATGAGGAGTTACATGCCAACCAAAAAGCAGATGTTTCTCAACGAGAAGCTCGGTAAACCTAAAGATGGAGGGCATGTCTTGTGGGGCTATGTTGGTAGTTGGGCCAATATCGTCTACAGAACCATTGTAAGTATCTCATTTAGTTTTTTTTTTCTTCATTTATTCATCCACGGTAACTCCATTTCATGTTACAAAACATTGATATGTTTTGTAGGACCACGAGGATGCAATACGTCTTCTCAAACCCTAATCGGAGTCGGGAAAGATGGTTAAATGGCCCTTGGAAAGGGTAGGTGCACACCCTGAGGATACGGAAGCATTGAAGCGGTGGTTAGCTAGCGGTGAAGCCCCTCAAGTGGTCGATATCGTCAAGATCACTCGGGGTTGTATCCTGCCATTGCCAATACTTCCACCATTGGACATGACAAACCACTTGTTTCTGCCTTCGTTGAGAGGTATTCTGCGGAGACTAATACTATGCACTTCCATTTTGGCGAGAAGGGCATCACTCCAGATGATGCTCATGAGATTACAGATCTAAGCATTGAAGGCAAATCAGTTAGGAGCATCGGCTTTACCAAGGATGGACTTCCTAAAGGACGTGGAAGGTGCACCCGAGGTCTCCGCCTTCGCCAAGGACCTTGATTGGAAGCTTATCTATGGTTTTACAAAAGCCAAATAGGGTTTAGACAGGCGAAAGACCGATAAAGAGATGATGTCTGGAAACCAAAGGCAGAAGATATTCCATCTGAAAACTTTGAGGGACCAATTAAAGGGGACTCTGCAGCTTCAAGAGGAGGATAAGTTGGATCCCAAGCGGGTCACTTCAACAGGCACTGCGTACATTCTGTACATCTTGGGAAGTGTCATATTCCCCGACACATGTGGTTCTCGGGTGAATGCCACCTATGTGCACTTTTTGGGTGACTTGGATAGGTTGAATGAGACCTCGTGGGGCACTGCTTTTCTTGCATTCTTGTTGAATGAGATGAGAAAAGCTTCTAGGGCGGAGAAGGATCAAATTGGGGGTAGTATGACTGTACTTCAGGTAATCCATGTACATTCATTTGTCGTCATCCTATTGGTGGTAGTATACTTAGTATCTTATATTCCCATGCTTCACTTGTAGGCGCTCATATATTTGCACTTCCCAGAGTTTTCCGAAAGAGCGCAGCTGAACCCTGATCGGGGAAAGGGTGAAGGTCCTCACTATCTAGGAAGCAAATACATGTACAACGGGAGGCCGTCGAGACAAGAGCAAGAATTGATTAATATTTGGACTCGGTTGGACAACTTTCTTATGGAGAAAGTTGTCTTCGATCCTTACATTAAAATGAGAGGAGAAGGACATAGTGTCAGTAGCCGCTTACAAAGGTATTTTGGTCCATTGTTTCACCCCCACCGGATATGTTTTCTACAATCCGACGAGAGTGGCTCGTCAATGTGGTGGTGTACAAAAAGAACCAACTGAGGTAATGTTCGGATTGGGTGCATTAGATCTCGAAAAACATGTCTCTTATTATCATGCAATTGAAGTCGTGCACACACATCCTTGTACATCCACTAATTGGGACAACAGAGGTGAGCATTTGGTTGACCTTGATACTCATATCTTTCCCAATGATTGGGTCTTCCCTGGATATATGGAGTGGTTGAAGATGAGTTCTCATCATCATGTCATACACCCTGATAATAGAAAGTTGATTGATGATCCAAAAGAAGCCGCCTGGATATGTAAGTATTCGCTTGTGTCCTATTAACTTTAATCATTATATATATGTACTTAGTGTATGTTGTATGATTGAAAACAGAGACCTCGAGTCGACAAAATGATCAAGGAGTTCCAGTCAGAGATTGTGAAAGGTAGTCTAGATAAGAGGGATGAGAGGATCTTGAACAAAGCTCTTGAACAATTTTTGAACCTGAAGAACAAACGACGTGGAGATTTGTTTGGAAAATCTCAAGAACCACCGGAGAGGCCAAAGCGCAAGACAAGGGGAATGAAACCACAACAAGCGGTGATCATGAGGATGCACAAGAAGCACGACCTAAACGACAACGTGGTGGTGGTAGTGGTAGAGGTCGTGGTGGTGAGGCTACACAAGAACCACCACTAGCTAAAAAAGCTTGAGGTGCTAGTAGCAGCACTTGTGGAGGTCGCGGTGGTGGAAGAGGTCATGGTTAAACTCTAAATAGTTTGAAAACACTTGTTCGTTATGTTGTTTAACTTTGGTTGTGTCGACTTTAAACTTCTTTGGTATGTTTGTGTAGGATGTTAACTTTGGTTGCTAGTTTATGTGAATGAATGTGGTTTGTGTACTTAGATTTCTGTCAGTTTTATAGTATAATCGGTTTACCCTGGTGTATACATAAAATGATTGTCTGGCAATTTTACTCCAAAAATTGTCAGAGTACGCAATCGTTCTATAATATTGGTTTCCGAAACCGATTATTGACTACATGAAAAATGCATTTTTTAAATCGTTAGATGATGGTTTTCAGATACACCGATTAAGAATGCAGTTTGTATCTGAATCTCATGTCTAACTTTTGTGCACATAATCAGCCTTTATGTGCATTAATTTACACCGATTATATCAAGAACTTTTACCTTGAAAGACTATCGGCCAATAAATGTGTATGTGTACACCGATTGATTTGTTTAAATTTCTGGGTAGATTAACATCAATCGGCTTATTTTGGTACCAATATATACCGATTGTTCGAGAACCCAAGCATAATCGGCTTAAGTGTCTATATATATAGACCGATTGTGCGTTGTTCAGATTTAAGATTTTGGTTTAAAAAACTTGGGTGATTCTCTTGTTTGATCATGTTTGATAATTTTTAATCTTGTTTTAATATGAGAATTAAGACTGATTAATCTTGCTTAGACTTTAATCATGTAATTAGCAACTAATAGAGAAAGGGTAAAACAGTCTTTTTTTATAAAGAGTTTTCGGATTTTACTTCATAGTATCACCGAAATTATTTTTCCATAGGGCCAAATTTAGCCAGGAAAACAAAGTAGTACATTGATGAACTAACAATAAGTAGCTCCATCACATCTTCAAGAAAACAGTTGTTTATTTCCATTAACTGGGAATTTATTGCTGCATAAAAAAATTCAGCTCGATAATATTGTTCCAGTGGAAGCTCATTTTGTCTCTCCCTCTTCTTGCAACATAACTATCGTTCATACTTGTTGACAAACCAAAAAAAAAAAAAACTATCGTTCATACTTGGTACATATATGGATCGTTTTTCACAAAAAATTACAGTAGTTTAAGTTATCGCATCCCTTATCCCTCAAATTTTGGATAAGTGATTTAGTTGATGAAACACACTCTCTGCATCACATTCAAAAATATCTTGGGACTTATTTTGCAGAGTCAGGCAAAGAAAATCAGTGATTTCCTTAACTGATTTCATGAGATGTAAAGTGCAAACAAAATCAAAACAAATTCATACGTTGCATCGACATCTCCTCACTGCACATAAGTAGTTCCATCATCAATGATATTGATTAAAACTTCATATGTAGGACTAAACATATTGATTGGGCTTGCAGTACATTAAGTGAGAACTCCATCAACAGAGATCAAATACTCAATTTCAGAACCCTTAGTTTTTTAAGTTCGTCGTTTCGTTTGCGAGAAGCTCCAACAATGTTAACAATGGAGACTACCTAATTTAAAAAGTTATGAATTGGAATTACCTTTCTTGATGCTGCTACTAACGCCAATTGTAACTGATGTGCTAAAACAATGAATATGGTAAGCATAAGGACAGACCTTTGAAATCAAAGCTTCCAATCCATTCCATTCACCCCGCATACAACTGGCATCGTCATATTCGTGACCTCTAAAATGAAACATGCTTTGAGCCCTTGCCAAAGTATGCAAGCCCTTCCAATGCGGAAATTACCTTTCAGCCCTTGCAATGAAATGACTAAGTTATCCCTCAATTAACACTTGAAATGACTAGTATACCCTTTCACTAATTAACATATATATACTTAATTTTATCCCTAAAACAAAACCAAAAAAAAAAAACCCTCTCTCAAAAAATCGGCTCCTCTCCTTCTTTTCTTCTCTTCTTCTCAAAAAAAAAAACCGTTTTCATCGCGAAAAATCATCGTGAAATCATCGACCTCGTCGATTTCAAAAACTTAATCGCGTGACTTCTATATCATCATGGTGAAGACGAAGAAAAAGGCTGGTCGAGGTGATAAA
>JAJJMA010340960.1:0-10997 GCA_023529015.1 Papaver nudicaule
AAAAAGGCATGGTGTGAGCATTTGCACAATGTCTTGTGGTCATATAGAACTACGGTTCGAGAAGCAACTGGGGCATCTCCTTTCCTACTCACTTTCGGCGCCGAGGCAGTACTTCCATCCGAAGTAATTCTACCAACTACAAAGCATGAAGCATGGGAAAAGAATCTGAATACAGATTTAATCCTAGCAAAGTTGGATGACTTAGAAGAGTAGCGATTGATCGCCCTTACCCACATGGAGAATTATCATCGGCGATTAGCAAGAGAATATAACAAGCGAGTGATTCCAAGAGAATATACTCCCGGCGAGTTGGTGCTTCGAGAAGTTCCTCCATCTCAAAGAGAGGGGTGCAGGAAGCTGGAACCTGTATGGGATGGCCCTTACGTCGTCAAAAGAGTGGCTGGACCAGGAGCGTATGTACTGATTGATGAGCATGGCGTGCAACTCGAGCATCCTTGGAACGCCAGGTTCCTTAAGAAGTACTATCCTTGAGGGATATCATGTAAAATCCGAAGTCTTGGGCGGGCATAATACCCAAGAAATCTTATTAGCTTGTGTAAAATAGCAGCAAATAAGATCCGGGGACGTAGGTTTGCTATCATGCGCCGAACCCCGTTAACAAATCATTGAGTCATTTGCACTTTCACTCACTGAGTAGTCTAACTGCAGTGATAGATAGAATTTTAAAGCTCCAAGAGCACAACAGCTGAGGCAAAATACTCAGTCGCAGGCTATAAAAGCCAAATGCAGAGGCACAAATGCCCAAGGCAATAAATGCCATACAAAACCCTGATTAGGTACTAAGGCCAAGGGCCATCAATAAAGGCATAATGCCCAAATCAATAAATCAGCTAAGAGCCAAGACCTCTTATGCCGAAAGCTTACTGCCGTCGAGTGAATGCCCTTATCGCAATGGTTAGTCCAACCCAGGCTAGTTGTAAGACCAGCCGTGTTACTTGTTGATCTGTAAGTGTTTGTAAGGAAATAAGGTCCCCTTTTGCTATAGCATCACATCGGCGGTTCCGCTGGTGTGCTAATCCGTCTAAGCCATAGCATCACTCCTGGCGGAGTGTATTGAAGTCTATGAGGGCAACCCATTCTACTTATATTAGATCGCCGACGGGCACAAGTAATGGTTACGGCTGGGGTCTACCCTGCTGCTCTAATAAATTGTTAGTTCAATGGTCCAGAAATTGTTGGCCGTGCGAGGGACAGGGATTCACTCTTTGGCAGGATTAAGTCTTTGAAGACAAGATAGAAGAAGGCACGTCAAGTGTAGCAAAGGAAAATGGCGCATTAAAAGCGAAGCAGATATCATTAAACATGAAAAATAACATTCACCAAAATAGCATTCAAAGGGAAATGGTTCCATACAAGAAAACAAAGATAGCAAGAAAAATGCAAGATAAGGGAGAAACACTTGGCCTATCACAACATCTAAAAAGCAGAAGGAAAGCTACTTTAGCACCTAGGATCCGGGAAAGGACTCTTGGGAGTAGGAGGCTTGTCCTGATGAAGGTCGCCGAGAAGATCTGCGCCTATGTCGCCGGTGCCGCTATCGTCAGGATGGCAGTCATTTCTGACAGTTCCAACAGCATTTGGCTCGCCAAGATTTCCCGTGCTCTGCTCGTCGACATCAATAATTACCACAGTACTTGGCTCGACGAGTGGTTGGTTAGCATTAACAGTCGTCATTCCTGGAGTCTGCTCGCTGATAGTTCCAGCAAAAGCAATAAGGGATAGATTTTGTCCCTTAGGAATTTCATCTTTAACTTCCTCCTCTGAGCTTTCTTCCTCAGACCCATAGTTTTCTTCTTCATTTTCTTCTTCATTTTCTCCTTCATTTTCTTCTTCATTCTCCTCTACAATCAGCACCTCTTTTCCTTTGGCGCTTGTCATCTCTTGCATAGCGAGCTGTTCTGGAGTGAGACGTTTATAGGCCGAGGGAATCTCCACATTATACTGAGGCAGGAATTTGTAAGCAAAATCCTGAGCGCCGATGAAGGCAGCACTGACAACATCATCCTTGTGACGCTTCTCCCAATATTGGACATCTTCCATGGCCTCGGCGAGCTCAATTTGAATGCCATCTCGGGCACTCTCCAAATCTTGAATCTTGCCAGCACAAGAGGCATGGTCAAGAAGTTGCTTGTTCAGCTCGGCGAGTTGCCCAGCACAGGATTCATGCTCTTTGAGCTTCTCAGACAACTCGTCTATCTTGTTGGGGCAAAGCTGGTGCTCCTTGAGCTGATCAAAAAGATCCTGGACCTTCGTCTCCAGTTCATGGCAACCTTTGATGATCTCTTGCTGCTGATCTGCTTCATTCCTTAGCTTCTGGATGGTGGCTGAGGCAAAGAAAGAGAGGGATATAGTAAAGAAGATGAAAGATAAACGTAAGCATGATAAGTTATAAATAAATCCTATCAAAAAAACTACCTTCTAGGTTGCGGACATGTTCTCGCATACCCTCTCGTGCTTCCGTAAACTGAGCCATATGGAACTCAAAGTTTTCGTTAGCACACGAACCTAACATTCGTTCTATACGGCGCTGTTGGTCGGAACATTGCTTGTATAATTCGATCGTCAAATTTTCACGTCTCTCCGCCATATCTTTCCAGCGTTGAATCTGAAACTCAGCGGTCTCTTTCTCTGTGCTTAGGCTGATAACTCGAGAAGCCAACTTATCAGCTCTGGATTTTTCTTCTTTCCAGAGAAAGGAAGCTCGTTTATGACCAGCCTCGGCTTCTGCCTCTCGGCGAAGTGCCTCATCACGTTGGTTAGTCATTTGGCCTAATTCCGAGCGAGTAGCTTGATAAGTATCACAGAGATTTCTTATAATATCAACGTCTTGATCCAACTCTCGGCGACACCATTTAAGGTCCTTAACGAAAGTGAATAACTGACTACACTGCTTAAAGTTGCTATTAATAAGTCTCTCGATTTCGGACTCAGCTCGCCTAAGCCTATCGTCATCGGAGGAATGGCAACCTTGGAAGGCAGGAAATCTATGGGTCGGCGACAAGAGCAAGGCGGAAAAGAAAAATGAAACAACAAGGAGAAATGTAAAGAAAGCTTACTCTGCTGAGTGGTGATTGTTAGGCTTCGCTGTCTAGCCTCATTCTTTAACCTCTCAACCTCTTGGCCACGTACCACGGCCTCATGTTGCAGTTGGCTGATTTGAGTCCTAAGATTAATGTTCTCACGGCCAAGACCTTCAAGGGCCGAGCCGACACTCAAGCAATGGTGAAAGTGCTGGGGATACACAGAATAAGCATAAGTCTCATATAATGACAAGAGCTAGAAAAGATGCAATTCCACAAAAATACTCACCATATTGAAAAGGTTGAAATGCTCCTGATAAGGAATAACATCTGCAGCCGTATGAAATTTTGGGTGATGCACAAACCCAGGGCGACTATATTGAGCCAAGGTCTCATAATATTCATGATCTGTGCAGTCATCCGCCACACTAAGCTTGTCAAAAGCCTCGGCGAGCATATTAGGAGCAGTTACTTGCAGGCATCCAGGTCCCTTAGCTGGCTGAGGAACAAGAGGATGCCGAGGCAACCTATCGAGAACAACTAAGCCAGCGAGATGTGGCTCCAGTGCTGAGGCAGAAGAAGTATGTTGAACAGATGGTATCTTAGGGATCTCGGAAGAAGAAGAAGGTTTGGAAGTATCTTGACCACCAGAAATGTTGAGCTGATCCAGATCCATATCAAGATGATCATTGTTTGTGGGATATGTTTCCGAATCCGGATTCATGTCCTCTATATTTTCAATAGCAGGAGGATCAGTGGAACCATTCTTTACAGACTGATCGGCGAGAATACTAGCATCACCCACCAG
This sequence comes from Papaver nudicaule, assembly GCA_023529015.1. NCBI lineage: Eukaryota > Viridiplantae > Streptophyta > Magnoliopsida > Ranunculales > Papaveraceae > Papaver > Papaver nudicaule. The sequence goes on from JAJJMA010340960.1 coordinate 3,850, forward strand.
AGGTTGATCGACGAGCATGTGGGAATTATCCTTGGCAGATTGGTCGACGATAATCTCAGGAGTTTCCTGGATGGGAATGGTTTCCTTGACAGGTGAAGAAGGAGTTGATGGAGGAGGCAGATTCTTAGCAGCGAGTTGACGGAGTTCTTCAGCTATCTCGGCGGGAGATGGCCTAGGTTTCTTTGGGCGCTGCAAATCGAATTTCATCAAAGATACATCTATCAGATCTTGGAACAAGCAGAGGCAAATATAGATATATATTTTAAAAATATATAGGCATATATTTTTAAAATAAGTTTAAGTAAAGTGCTTGTTTCTAGATCTTCAGTTGGATCTTTGCTAACACGGAAATAACTCTAACAAGAACATAGATATATATTTACCTGGGAAGCACCGGCGACAGTAGTATCTTCTCGCCCTCTCTTTGTCCCAGCAACAGCATCAGCCGAAAGTTTGACGTAGCCTTTATCTTCTGTCCTGAGAAATTTGCCATCCTTATCCTTGGCATATTTGTCAGCATCAGGCCAGACTACATTCCAGAATGTATGCTTGGCAAGGTGGGAGTGCTCAGGCAAGAAAGCCTCTCGGATTTTGGTTTTTTCCTCATCCTCCCAGCCGAGTAACCAAGGACCATCGACGAGACAGGGAAGATTGGAAAAGTCGCCCTCAGAGCTGTGACGAACGGATGGTTTGTCCTTAGTACTGGTGATCTCGACGTCGGCGAGTAACAAAACTGTAGCAGGTTTGGGGGCAAATCGAACAGCCCAAGGGTCAGTTTTTCTGTTGCAAGAAGCCACAGAATACTGTTCAAGAAAGTTCTTCAAAGTAAACTCTTCAGGTTTGTGAGCTTTCAGGTTGGCGAGCGAGGGATAGTTTGTTTTGCCCTCTCGGCGCAGGCTCCATTCAGTCATCACTCGGATAGCATTACCCGTTAGTTGGAAGGGACTTCTGTTAATCGCCGCAAGAAGATCAACGATAAAAGTATTATTCGGGTTGTAAAGAGGAAACTTTAGCCCGGCTTTCAGCTGACCAAAGGCGACAGCAGCCCAGGTATTACTTGTCTCGGATCGAAGAAGATCATCGACAGATAATAGATCAGATGCCTTCTTTGTCTCAGGCAGGGAATGGATTTTGGGGTTGAGATATTCTACTTTGTAATGAGCACAATAGCCAGGCCAATCGGTATTCCAGTGTGGTACCTTTAGGTCAGTAGACTTTGTTTTGCTAGCTGTGCTTTTAGACTTAGAGGGTTTTGGAGCCATTGAAGCAGCTTAAGGATTGCCGGAGAAGATGAAGATTGGTGGTTTCCGGTGGAAGATTAGCCGGAGAAGATGAAGAATGGTGGTTATTGGTGACGGAAAATAAAGGAAAAGGGATCTGAAGCAGGAATCAGCGTAAAGAGAAGAGAAGAGGAAATCGTTGTGAAGCAAAGGAAAGAAGAGAAGAAATAACAGTAAGGAAAACCTTGAGACTGCGAGAAAAAGAAAGAAGATGAAAGGTTCAGAGTGCAGTAGCAGAAAGCTTAGGGTTTTAGAAAAAAGAACTCGTAAAGGAAGAAGCAGACGCAGAGCCGAGTATTTATATGGGTAAAGGGGAAACTAACCGGCGATAACGGTTATGAGCTGTAGTGGAGTAATGGAAGTAATGGGCGAAAACGGTTACCAGTCATAAAGTGAAAATAACGCATGGAAGACACGTGGAGTAACTGATGCATGCTAGTGGACGTGTGGCGTGAAGAAAGGCTAGTGGAGAACGTGGGGCGGTATTTTCGGCGATACATGGAAGTTTCATCCCCGGCGACTAAAGTCTTAGGAGATGAAAGAGGCAAAATGTAAGGGTAGAAAATACCTATCCCATATAAAAGCATCCTAGATAAGATGTTGTACAAATGAAGTTCAGCCGAGATGGTATGAATCAGCGAGTAAAAGGGTCAGCGAGCGATATGAGAAGCAGCGGGTAAAGAATCAACGAGTAAGATACCAGCGAGTGAAAGACCTGTCGCCAATTGTTAGGTGATAGTTAGGTGATATTTAGGTGAGCATTTAAGAGAAGTCAGAACGGATATATTGTCAGGTTGACTGGTTGACTCAGTGGAGGATGCGTCATCAACCTTATCTCCAGGAAGATTCTCTCGTCTATGTTTACTAAGCATGAAATGAGCTCGCCGAGATATATGTGTCGGCGAGTCATGACAAATAGTGTCAGTCTAACTTTGTTTGTATTAGCTGTTCACCATTATGTAAAAGGTCTATAAATAGTGAACTAGCCCAACTGAGAAAGGGGTTGGACACATTTGGGATTGGTCTGGAGAGAGGAAAAGTATCCTACTTGCTCTCTACAGCCCAAGACTAAAGTTAGGGTTCTTATTCAAGGAACTAAACATAGAAGATTAGCAAGGTAATGGGATGTTGTAATCATACTTATATTAGTGGAATCCTTGGATGTAGTCCTTATTATGGGCGAACCAAGTAAATCATCTTGTCAAGTAACTCTAACTCTTATCTCTTTTATATCTCTTATGATTGTTGTATGGATGTAAGCTTTGGGAATGATTGTGTGTATGTGAGTGTATCATATTTGGGTGTACTGTGTAAGATCTAACCATTGGGATTTTACACAGTTACATTTTGGCGCTAGAAGAGGTTTTGGATTTCTGTTTCCTTGATTTGTTGATGTTCCTTTCTTTTCATATATGGTATGAATCACATGCATAATAGCTCGTCGGTAATGCTTTCGTTACTTTCACTCGCTATATATAGAATTTCCTGTTGATTCTTTGTGGGATTTAGCTCATCTGTGTTTCTCTCTGATTCTGACCATGACTTGCGGTGTTGCTATATGTTCTTTGTTTCTATATATGGTATGATATAAGAGTTTTTAGAACTCGTCGTAGTGTTCAGAAAAATTTTCATACTATTTTGAGATGTCAGGCTCGTCATGTGACACTCCTTTACGATTCTGCTCTTGATTTACTATACATGGTATGTTAGATAACTCGCTATAAAGATTCCCTTGTACAGTATCACTAGGAATAGAAAGCATTAGTATATTTTTAGTATGCTATGGTGATGGATCTAGAGTCTCGGTGAGCATTTTCTGCCATTTAAGGAAACTATGCTGTGCTGAGTATGCTTATAAACAATGATTGACTGGCCTGCTGGGACAATTTCATCACAAATTTCACTTTTCTCACAAGGGTTGTAGGAAAGTAAGTTGTTTAGAAAGAAAATTGCTATTTTGGTAGGCATTTCCAAATATAGATATATATTGTCCGGTAAAAAGAGTGTTAAGTCGGATATTTGGTATGAACCGTGGTTTCATAAAGGAAATTTCATCTTAAAACCTTGTTTAACTGTTTCCCAAAGTATTGGCCGTACTACCATTTTGATTTCAAAATCATAATCGCATAGGTTGTCTTGCAATTTTTGTCATGCTTAGGTCAGTATCTGCTCATCACGTGACACAAAGTTGTCCCTTTTGTATTTCATTCATTAATATTCTGAAAAGTAACCCAACTAACTTATTTGGCATTTACCCACAGTACTAACAGAGCAATACTGTCAGGAAGTGTGTTTGTCTTCTTTTACAGTATCTCGGCGAATGGGTCCAAGAGGAAGAAGTGACAAAGCCCCGGCGGGAAGACCTCCACGACACCCTATTCCTCCTACACCAGCGACACTCCCCAGTGGTCGCAACACTAGAAGCAGAGCAATGGAACTAGCAGGACCAGTGGATCCTAATGTGGCAAGCTCATCTCGCCGATCACCTATTCAGCAAGTGACTCGCCAAGAAGAAGTTTACATGGAGGATATCACTCGTTTTGAGAATGCAGAAAGGTCGCCCGAACCTAATCCAATGCTAACAAGAATCAGCAGAAACAGATTGGAGATCGCCGATACGGTACTATTTGGACCACTTAACCTTGCCAGGAAATCAAATTCTGGCTCATCAGATCATCAGTCGCTCGGCGAACTATGAACTCCGAGATGGAATCTTATATCGCCGGTCATTCTCTGGACCACTTCTGCGATGTGTATCAAGGGAGGAAGGTAACAAATTATTAAAGGAGATTCATGAAGGAGACTGTGGAAATCATGGTGGCCAAAGAGCTTTAGCCTTGAAGGTCAGAATGCAAGGATATTACTGGCCTTGGATGAATAGAGATGCAAAGGAATATGTTCAGCGATGCAAACCATGCCAGCTGTATGGAAGAAGAATTAAAGCGCCGGCAACATCTCTAAATTCAGTGCTTAGTCCTTGGCCTTTCGCCAAGTGGGGCATTGATATTATTGGCCCACTAACCACAGGTTCCGGACAACGGAAATATATTATTGTGGCAACGGATTATTTCACTAAATGGTGTGAAGCTAAAGCTATCAGGAAGAAAACAGGTCAGGAAGTATTCACATTCATCTGGGAGAACATATTTTGCAGATTTGGTGTACCGGCGGAGATATGCACCGATAATGGGAAAGAGCTAGTCGGCGACAACATAAGAAAGTTACTCGCCCATTACAGTGTTAAACTGGGAAAATCAACTCCCTTATACCCTCAGAGTAATGGCCAAGCAGAAGCCACCAATAAGACTATTGGAATGGGACTGAAGAAAAGACTGGAAAAGCACAAAAAAGGCATGGTGTGAGCATTTGCACAATGTCTTGTGGTCATATAGAACTACGGTTCGAGAAGCAACTGGGGCATCTCCTTTCCTACTCACTTTCGGCGCCGAGGCAGTACTTCCATCCGAAGTAATTCTACCAACTACAAAGCATGAAGCATGGGAAAAGAATCTGAATACAGATTTAATCCTAGCAAAGTTGGATGACTTAGAAGAGTAGCGATTGATCGCCCTTACCCACATGGAGAATTATCATCGGCGATTAGCAAGAGAATATAACAAGCGAGTGATTCCAAGAGAATATACTCCCGGCGAGTTGGTGCTTCGAGAAGTTCCTCCATCTCAAAGAGAGGGGTGCAGGAAGCTGGAACCTGTATGGGATGGCCCTTACGTCGTCAAAAGAGTGGCTGGACCAGGAGCGTATGTACTGATTGATGAGCATGGCGTGCAACTCGAGCATCCTTGGAACGCCAGGTTCCTTAAGAAGTACTATCCTTGAGGGATATCATGTAAAATCCGAAGTCTTGGGCGGGCATAATACCCAAGAAATCTTATTAGCTTGTGTAAAATAGCAGCAAATAAGATCCGGGGACGTAGGTTTGCTATCATGCGCCGAACCCCGTTAACAAATCATTGAGTCATTTGCACTTTCACTCACTGAGTAGTCTAACTGCAGTGATAGATAGAATTTTAAAGCTCCAAGAGCACAACAGCTGAGGCAAAATACTCAGTCGCAGGCTATAAAAGCCAAATGCAGAGGCACAAATGCCCAAGGCAATAAATGCCATACAAAACCCTGATTAGGTACTAAGGCCAAGGGCCATCAATAAAGGCATAATGCCCAAATCAATAAATCAGCTAAGAGCCAAGACCTCTTATGCCGAAAGCTTACTGCCGTCGAGTGAATGCCCTTATCGCAATGGTTAGTCCAACCCAGGCTAGTTGTAAGACCAGCCGTGTTACTTGTTGATCTGTAAGTGTTTGTAAGGAAATAAGGTCCCCTTTTGCTATAGCATCACATCGGCGGTTCCGCTGGTGTGCTAATCCGTCTAAGCCATAGCATCACTCCTGGCGGAGTGTATTGAAGTCTATGAGGGCAACCCATTCTACTTATATTAGATCGCCGACGGGCACAAGTAATGGTTACGGCTGGGGTCTACCCTGCTGCTCTAATAAATTGTTAGTTCAATGGTCCAGAAATTGTTGGCCGTGCGAGGGACAGGGATTCACTCTTTGGCAGGATTAAGTCTTTGAAGACAAGATAGAAGAAGGCACGTCAAGTGTAGCAAAGGAAAATGGCGCATTAAAAGCGAAGCAGATATCATTAAACATGAAAAATAACATTCACCAAAATAGCATTCAAAGGGAAATGGTTCCATACAAGAAAACAAAGATAGCAAGAAAAATGCAAGATAAGGGAGAAACACTTGGCCTATCACAACATCTAAAAAGCAGAAGGAAAGCTACTTTAGCACCTAGGATCCGGGAAAGGACTCTTGGGAGTAGGAGGCTTGTCCTGATGAAGGTCGCCGAGAAGATCTGCGCCTATGTCGCCGGTGCCGCTATCGTCAGGATGGCAGTCATTTCTGACAGTTCCAACAGCATTTGGCTCGCCAAGATTTCCCGTGCTCTGCTCGTCGACATCAATAATTACCACAGTACTTGGCTCGACGAGTGGTTGGTTAGCATTAACAGTCGTCATTCCTGGAGTCTGCTCGCTGATAGTTCCAGCAAAAGCAATAAGGGATAGATTTTGTCCCTTAGGAATTTCATCTTTAACTTCCTCCTCTGAGCTTTCTTCCTCAGACCCATAGTTTTCTTCTTCATTTTCTTCTTCATTTTCTCCTTCATTTTCTTCTTCATTCTCCTCTACAATCAGCACCTCTTTTCCTTTGGCGCTTGTCATCTCTTGCATAGCGAGCTGTTCTGGAGTGAGACGTTTATAGGCCGAGGGAATCTCCACATTATACTGAGGCAGGAATTTGTAAGCAAAATCCTGAGCGCCGATGAAGGCAGCACTGACAACATCATCCTTGTGACGCTTCTCCCAATATTGGACATCTTCCATGGCCTCGGCGAGCTCAATTTGAATGCCATCTCGGGCACTCTCCAAATCTTGAATCTTGCCAGCACAAGAGGCATGGTCAAGAAGTTGCTTGTTCAGCTCGGCGAGTTGCCCAGCACAGGATTCATGCTCTTTGAGCTTCTCAGACAACTCGTCTATCTTGTTGGGGCAAAGCTGGTGCTCCTTGAGCTGATCAAAAAGATCCTGGACCTTCGTCTCCAGTTCATGGCAACCTTTGATGATCTCTTGCTGCTGATCTGCTTCATTCCTTAGCTTCTGGATGGTGGCTGAGGCAAAGAAAGAGAGGGATATAGTAAAGAAGATGAAAGATAAACGTAAGCATGATAAGTTATAAATAAATCCTATCAAAAAAACTACCTTCTAGGTTGCGGACATGTTCTCGCATACCCTCTCGTGCTTCCGTAAACTGAGCCATATGGAACTCAAAGTTTTCGTTAGCACACG
>JAJJMA010340962.1:0-12742 GCA_023529015.1 Papaver nudicaule
CCCATCTAGGATGCTCTTATATCGGATAGGTATTTTCTACCCTTACATTTTGCCTCTTTCATCTCCTAAGACTTTAGTCGCCGGGGATGAAACTTACACACTCGCCGAAAATACCGCCCCACGTTCTCCACTAGCCTTTTTTCTCGCCACACGTCCGCTAGCATGCAGACGTTACTCCACGTGTCTTCCATGCGCAGCTTCACTTTACGACTGGTAACCGTTTTCGCCCATTACTTCCATTACTCCACCATAACGCATAACCGTTATCGCCGGTTACTCTTCCCTAAACTCATATAAATACTCGGCTCCACATCTGCTTCCTTCTTTACGAGTTTTTTCTCAAAACCCTAATCTTTCTGCTGCTGCATTCAAAACTTTTCATCTTCTTTCTTTTCCCTCTCCATCTTAAGATTTCCTTTACTGCTGTTTCTTCTTTCTTTTCCTTTGCTTCACAGCGATTTCCTCTTCTCTTTACGCTGATTCCTGCTTCAGATCCCTTTTTCTCCACTTTCCGTCACCAACAACCACCATTCTTCATCTTTTCCGGCTAACCACCACCTGAAACCACCAATCTTCATCTTCTCCGGCAATCTTTAAGCTGCTTTAATGGCTCCAAAACCCTCCAATTCTAAGAGCACAGCTAGCAAAACAAAGTCTTCTGACCCCAAGGTGCCAAACTGGAAAACTAATTGGCCTGGCTACTGTGCTCATTACAAGGTAGAATTTCTTAATCCCAAGATCCATTCTCTCCCTGAGACACAGAAAGCATCTGATCTATTATCCGTCGACGATCTTCTTCGATCCGAGACAAGCAATACTTGGGCTGCTGTTGCTTTTGGTCAACTAAAAGCTGGGCTAACTTTTCCTCTGTACAATCCAAACAACACTTTTATCGTCGATCTTCTTGCGGCGATTAACAGAAGTCCCTTCCAACTAACGGGTAATGCTATCCGAGTGATGACTGAATGGAGCCTGCGCCGAGAGGGCAAAACAAACTATCCCTCGCTCGCCGACCTGAAGGCTCACAAACCTGAGGAGTTTACTGTGGAAAAATTTCTTGAACAATATTCTGTGGCTTCTTGCAACAGAAAAACCGATCCCTGGGCTATTAGATTTGCCCCAAAGATAAAGGCTGCAGACTTGTTACTCGCCGACGTCGAGATCACAAGTACTAAGGACAAACCATCCGTTCGTCACAGCTCTGAGGGCGACTTCTCCAATCTTCCCTGTCTCGTTGACGGTCCTTGGTTACTCGGCTGGGAAGATGATGACAAGACCAAGATCCGAGAATCTTTTTTGCCTGAGCATGCCTCTCTTGCCAGTCATACCTTCTGGAATGTAGTCTGGCCTGATGCTGATAAATATGCCAAGGATGAGAATGGCAAATTTCTCAGGACTGAGGATAAAGGCTACGTCAAACTTTCGGCTGATGCCGTTGCTGGGACAAAAAGAGGGCGAGAGGATACTTCTGCCGCTGGTACCTCTCAGGTAAATATATATCTATATTCTTGCTAGAGTTATTTTCGTGTTAGCAAAGATCCAACTGAAGATCTTGAAACAAGCATTTTACTTAAACTTATTTTAAAAATATGTGCCAATATATTTTTAAAATATATATCTATATTTGCCTCTGCTTGTTCCGAGATCTGATAGATGTATCTTTGATGTTATGCAATTTGCAGCGCCCCAAGAAATCTAGGCCATCTCCCGCCGAAGTAGATGAAGAACTTCGCCAACTAGCTGCTAAGAATCTTCCTCCTCCATCAATTCCTTCTTTACCTGTCAAGGAAACTATTCCTACTCGGGAAAATCCAGAGCTTGTCAGCGACCAATCTATCAAGGATAGCTCCAGCATGCTCGTCGACCAGCCTTTGGTGGATAACTCTAGTAATCTCGCCGAGCAGTCCGTAAAGGATGGTTCCACTGATCCTCCTGCTATCGAAAATACAGAGGATATGCACCTTGACTCGGAGACATATCCCAAGAATACTGATCATCTTGATATGGATCTGGATCAGCTCAACATTTCTGGTGGGCAAGATACTTCCGTGCCCTCTTCTTCTTCCAAGAATCCCCAGATGCCATCTGTTCATCATACTTCTTCTGCCTCAGTACTTGAGCCACATCTCGCTGGCTTAGTTGTTCTTGATAGGTTGCCTCGGCATCCTCTTGTTCCTCAGCCTGAGAAGGGACCTGGGTGCCTGCAAGTGACTGCTCCTAACATGCTCGCCGAGGCTTTCGATAGGCTTAGTGTGGCGGAAGACTGCACAGACCATGAGTACTATGAAACCTTGGCCCAATATAGTCGCCCTGGGTTTGTGCATCACCCAAAATTCCATACAGCTGCCGATGTCATTCCTTATCAGGAACATTTCAACCTCTTCAATATGGTGAGTATTTTGTGAAACTGCATTATGTTCAGCTCTTGTCGTCACTTGAGACTTATGCTCATTGTGTATATTCTCAGCATTTTCACCACTGCTTGAGTGTTGGCTCGGCCCTTGAAGGACTTGGCCGTGAGAACATTAACCTTAGGACTCAAATCGGCCAGTTGAAACACGATGCCGTGGTGCGTGGCCGAGAGGTAGAGAGATTAAAGAAGGAGGCCAGAGACAGAAGCTTGACGGTCACTACTCAGCAGGGTAAGTTTCTCCATATATTTTGTTGCTGTGTCACTTTTCTTTTATTTTACTTCTTTCGCCGACCCTTAGATTTCCTGCCCTCCAAGGTTGCCATTCCTCTGATGACGATAGGCTTAGGCGAGCTGATTCTGAAATCGAGAGACTTAGTACTAGCAACCTTAAGCAGTGTAGCCAACTATTCACCTTCCAAAAGGACCTTAAATGGTGTCGCCGAGAGTTGGATCAGGATGTTGATATTATAAGAAATCTTTGTAATACTTATCAAGCTGCTCGCTCGGAATTAGGCCAAATGATTAGCCAACGAGATGAGGCACTCCGCCGGGAAGAACTAGTTCATGCTGGCAAGGTAGAGGCCGAGACAAGTCATAAGCGAGCTTCCTCCCTTTGGAAAGAGGAGAAGTCCCGAGCTGATAAATTAGCTTGAGTACCGAAAAAGAGATCGCCGAGTTTCAGATTCAGCGTTGGAAAGATTCAGCGAAGAGGCAGGAAACCTTATCAATCGAGTTATACCAGCAATGCTCTGACCAACATCGCCGAATAGAACAAATGTTAGGTCCGTGTGCTAACGAAAACTTCGAGTTTCACATGACTCAGTTTAGGGAAGCACAAGAGGGTATGCGAGATCATGTCCGCAACCTAGAAGGTAGCTTTTGTAGGATTTACTTACGACTTATCCTGTTTACGTTTATTTCCCCTCTTCCTCATCATGTCATTCTTTTTCTTTGCCTCAGCAACTATTCAAAGGCTGAAGAATGAAGCAGACCAGAATCAGGAGGTCATCAAAGGTTGTCATGAACTGGAGGCCAAGGTCCAAGATCTTTCTGACCAGCTCAAGGAGCACCAGCTGTGCCTCGGCAAGATAGACGAGTTGTCTGAAAAGCTCAAAGAGCATGAGTCCTGTGCTGGCAAACTCGCCGATCTGAACAAGCGACTTCTTGACCATGCCTCTTGCGCTGGCAAGATTCAAGAGTTGGAGAATGCCCGAGATGGTCTCGAGATTGAACTCGCCGAAGTCAAGGACGATGCACAATACTGGGAGAAGCGTCACAAGGATGATGTTGTCAAGGCTGCCTTCGTCGGCGCCCGGGATTTTGCTTACAAATTCTTGCCTCAATGTGGAGTGGAGATTCCCTCGGCCTACAAGCGCCTCACTCCCGAGCAGCTCGCCATGCAAGAGAAAGCAAGTGCCAAAGGAAAAGAAGTAATGGGTGAAGAGGAGAAGGAAGAAGAAAATGAAGAAGAAGTTGTTGAAGAGGATGAAGAAGAGAATTATGATTCTGAGGAAGAAAGCTCAGAGGAGGAAGCTGAAAATGACAATCCTAAGGGACAAAACCTATCCCTGGCTGCTTTTGCTGAAAGTGTTAAGAGGCAGACTTCTGAAATGGCGACTGCTAATGCTATTCCACCTGTCTCCGAGCAAAGTGCATAGGTAGTTATTGATGTCGACGAGCAAAGCACTAGAACTGTAGGCGAGCCAAGCGCTGCTGGAACTGTTAGGAATGATTGCCATCCTGATGATAGTGGGACAGGCGACATAAGCGCAGATCTTCTCGGCGATCTTGATCAGGACAAGCCTCCTACCCCAAAGAGTCCTTTTGCAGATCCTAGGTGTTAGAGTAGTTTTCCTTCTGCTTTTTGGATGCTGTGGTTGATAAAGGGTTGCTTCCTTTAGTTTTTGTGTTTTTCCTATTATCCTTGTTTTTCTTGTAGCGAACCATTTCCTTTTGAATGTTATTTAGGTGGATTTTCTTGTAATGAACCTTTTTTGTTATCCTTGATATATGGATGCTTGCTTTTTATGTCTTCTGACATCTGTTTTCCATATGCAATTTTCCATGTGCCTATTTGGAAGCATATTTGCTCATTTTCATCTTGTCTTGCAAGAGCTAACTTTCCAAGGAGTGAAGCCCTGGCCCTCGTTACCGCCAACAATATCTTATAAATTGAACTAACAATTTCCCAGAGCAACAGGGTAGAACCCAGCCGTAACCATTACTTGTGCCCGTCGGCGATCTAATATAAGTAGAATGGGTTGCCCTCATAGACTTCAATACACTCCGCCAGGAGTGATGCTATGGCTTAGACGGATTAGCACATCAGCGGAACCGCCGATGTGATGCTACAGCAAAAGGGGACCTTATTTCCTTACAAACACTTACAGATCAACAAGTAACACGGCTGGCCTTACAACTAGCCTGGGTCGGACTAACAGTTACGATAAGGGCTTTCACTCGATGGAAGTAAGTCTTCTGCATAAGAGATCTTGGCTCTTAGTTAATTTATTGATTTGGGCGTTTTGCTTTTAAAGATGGCACTTGGCCTTAGTACCTGATCAGGGTTTTGTATGGCATTTTTTGCCTTGGGCATTTGTGCCTCTGCATTGGGCTTTTATAGCCGACGACTGAGTATTTTGCCTCAGCTGTTTTGCTCTTGGAGCTTTAGAATTCTATCTATCACTGGAGTTAGATTACTCAGTGAGTGAAAGTGCAAATGACTCGATGATTTGTTAACGGGGTTCGGCGCATGATAGCAAACCTACGTCCCTGGATCTTATTTGCTGCTATTTTACACAAGCTAATAAGATTTCTTGGGTATTATGCCCGCCCAAGACTTCGGATTTTACATGGTATCCCTCAAGGATAGTACTTCTTAAGGAACCTGGCGTTCCAAGGGTGTTCAAGTTGTACGCCATGTTCATCAATTAGTATATACGCTCCTGGTCCAGCCACTCTTTTGACGACATAAGGGCCATCCCACACAGGTTCCAACTTCCTGCAACCTTCTCGTTGAGATGGGGGAACTTCTCGGAGCACCAGCTCGCCGGGTGAGTACTCTCTGGGAATCACTCGCTTATTATATTCTCTTGCTAGTCGCCGATGGTAATTCTCCATGTGAGTAAGGGCGATCAATCGCTGTTCTTCTAAGTCATCTAGCTTGGCTAGGATTAGATCTGTATTCAGATTCTTTTCCCATGCCTCATGCTTTGTAGTGGGCAGAATTACTTCAGATGGGAGCACTGCCTCGGCGCCGAAAGTGAGTAAGAAAGGAGATGCCCCAGTTGCTTCTCGAACCGTAGTTCTATATGACCACAAGACATTGTGTAAATGCTCACACCATGCCTTTTTGTGCTTTTCCAATCTTTTCTTCAGTCCCATTCCAATAGTCTTATTGGTGGCCTCTGCTTGGCCATTGCTCTGAGGGTATAAAGGGGTTGATTTTCCCAGTTTGACACTATAATGAGCGAGTAGCTTTCTGATGTTGTCGCCGACTAGCTCTTTCCCATTATCGGTACATATCTCCGCCGGTACGCCAAATCTGCAAAATATGTTCTCCCAGATGAATGTGAATACTTCTTGTCCTGTTTTCTTCCTGATAGCTTTAGCTTCACACCACTTGGTGAAATAATCTGTCGCCACAATGATGTACTTCCGCTGGCCAGAGCCTGTAGTTAGTGGACCAATAATGTCAATACCCCACTTGGCAAATGGCCAAGGGCTAAGCACTGAGTTTAAAGATGTTGCTGGCGCTTTAATTCTTCTTCCATACAGCTGGCATGGCTTGCATCGCTGAACATATTCTTTTGCGTCTCTATTCATCCAAGGCCAATAATATCCTTGCATTCTGACCTTCAAAGCTAGAGCTCTTTGGCCACCATGATTTCCACAGTCCCCTTCATGAATCTCCTTTAATAATTTATTACCTTCCTCCCTTGATACGCATCGCAGAAGTGGTCCAGAGAATGACCGGCGATACAAGATTCCATCTCGGAGTTCATAGTTCGCCGAGCGACTGATGATCTGATGGGCCAAGATTTGATTTCCTGGTAAGGTTAAGTGGTCTAAATAGTACCGTATTGGCGATCTCCAATCTGTTTCAGCTGATTCTTCAACACTTGTTGTTAATACTTCCCATTGCCTTGGTGCTATTACTGATGGCTGCATTACCCTTTCAATAGCTATTGAAGGAACATCTGGGTCCGTCATCATGGAAGAGATAAACGCCAATGCATCGGCGTGCCTGTTATCTTTTCTGCAGATGTGGCGAAACTTGATACCCGTAATCCTCTGGGCATACTCCCTAGCAAGTTTTAGGTACTTCTGCATAGATGGGTCTGCTGTCTGATATCGTCCAGATATTTGTCGAATCACCAGCTGGGAATCACTTGTCAATATAACATTACTAACTTTCATTTCGATGAGTATCCGCATTGCATGAATGACTGCTTCATACTCTGCCTCATTGTTAGTCGTTGGGAATTCCAGTCTTAGCGAGTGCACTATCCTGGCACCTTTCGGCGAGATGAGAACAATTCCAATTCCGTTTCCTTCTTTATTCGACGAACCATCTACATAAACCTCCCATCCATCAGGCCTGCATTTCAATAAATCTGGAACTTCATGCTCTTGCTCATCCAAGGAGGATGGGATTTCTTCAATCTCTTCTTCTTCATCTATTGGGAAGTCGGCGAGGAAATCTGCTATAACTTGAGACCGCTGAGCTGTGCGTATTTCATATTGGACGCCAAATTGTTCAATCTGCTGATTCCACTTGGCGATGCGTCCCACTCGTTGAGAGCTGTGCAAGATAGACTCTATTGGAGTTTTTGTGAGGACCACGATGGGATGGGCATGAAAATATGGACGTAATCGCTGAGATGCGAAAACTAAAGCCAGAATTAATTGCTCTATTTTGGTATAATTCTTCTCTGCTCCTTGCAACGTCCTACTGATATAGTATATAGGTGTTTCTCCACCTTTGGTTCTTACAAGCACTGCACTTATGGCAAATGGCGTAGCAGCGAGATATACTCTGAGTTCCTCGCCGTGCTCAGGTGGTTGAATTGCTGGGAGAGTAGCAAGATACTTCTTGATGCCTTGAAATGCAGCTTCATGTGCCTCAGTCCAGTTGAACTTTTCTCCTTTCTTCAATGTCTGGAAAAACAACTTGCACTTATCGGAGAATCTGGAGATGAATCTATTGAGAGACGCCAAAGTCCCATTGAGTCGCATGACATCTTTGACAGTGACCGGCGAGGGCATCTCTATGATTGCTTTAACTTTGGCCTGATCCGCCTCTACTCCTTTCTTGGTGACGACATACCCCAAAAACTTTCCTGAAGTTACGCCGAAAACGCATTTTGCTGGATTGATTTTGAGCTTAGTAACACGCATATGGTTAAATATTTCTCTTAGATCTTCCACATGAGTTTGTTTCTTTTTGCTCTTGACAAGCATGTCATCGACATAGACTTCCATCGTCTTCCCAATCCATTTCTCAAACATTTTCTGTGCCATCTCTTGATAAGTAGCGCCAGCATTCTTCAATCCAAACGGCATCCGAGTGTAACAAAATAACCCCTTAGTGGAGAAGAAGGCTGTATGCTTCTGATCTTCTTCCGCCAAAGGTATCTGGTTATACCCTGAATAACCATCCATAACTGACAGCAATTCATGACCTGATGTAGCGTCCACCGTCTGGTCAATACTCGGCAATGGGAAACTATTCTTGGGGCAAGCTCTGTTAAGGTCACTGAAATCAATGCAGATCCTTACTCCCTTGTTCTTCTTTGGTACTACAACCATGTTGGCTATCCACTGTGGATATTGCACTGGTCTTATTATACCAGATGCTCTCATTTTGTCAATTTCTGCCTCTACAGCCTCTTTATAAACTGGAGCCAGTTTCCTAATTCTTTGTTTGAATGGCCTAACCTTTGGATCGATATCGAGCTTATGGCATGCTATCGCCGGATCAATCCCTGGCATCTCATTCATGCCCCAAGCAAAGACATCAACATACTCCTTGAGTAGCGCTAGCAATTTCGCCGATTCATCTTCAGTTAAAAGAGTACCAATCTTCACCATCTTTGGCTCCTGTTCGTCGCCGATATTAACATCCTTAGTAGGTTCCACCGCCGTGAAATGCAGCTCTGGTTCTCCCATCGGCGATGGTTCCTTTAATTGCTATAAGGTTTTATCTCCAGACTTCGTCGAGTCTTCTACTGAGTTTACTGAATGCACGTATGTGATTGGGTTGGCGATGAAGTCTAGAATTTCTTGCTCCTTAACCGCTTCCTTACTGAGCTTCTTTTTCTCCGCCAATTTCACCTTTCGATTTTCTTGCATTTGCACGTCTGCTGAATTGCACGCCCTGGCTACTGACAAATCTCCAACATATTCGGCGACTCCAAATGGTGTGGGGAACCTTAGACGCTGATGATAAGTAGAAGGGACTCCTTTTAAACTGTGGAGCCATGGTCTCCCCAGAATTGCAGCATACGGCGAGTCAACATCCACAATACAGAGAGTAGTATTCAAGAAGTACTCGTCGCAGATTTTCACTTTTAACTCGATTTCGCCTTTAGGCTTAGATGCGATGCCATTAAATCCATAAATGTTATAAGAGGATACCGTCGGCGAAGGTATTTTCTTGTCTTTCGCTCTCATTGCCTCAAAGGCAGTGTTGAAGAGGATGTCCACAGAACTACCCGGGTCAATGAGCACCTTCGGCAGCCTGAAGCCTTCCATCTGAATAGTAAGAACCAAAGGGTTGTTATGATTTCTTCCTTCTGGTGGAATCTCTTGAGCAGAGAATCCAACACATGCTTTCATCCATTCCTGCAACGGCTCTTGCTTAGCGGCGACACTACAGATCTCATTTCCCATTCTATCTCGCTTATGGACTCGAGACATGACATTATCATGAAATTCATCCCTGGTAATTTTTGAATGCACAATGGAAAAGCAATCTAATTCCATTAAATCTCGCTCAACCTTAACCTCATACACATTTGGAGTGTGGACTGGAATGGCCTGAATTGGCTGGACCACGAGAGGAGGTGGCGGCGGCAATTCTAGGAAATCCTGAAATTTTCCCATACTGACGAATCGATGGACTTCCTGCTGTACGCCGGTACAATTCTCTGTTGAGTGGCCATGGAACTGGTGAAATTGACAGAAGGAATTGGTATTGGCTGGCGGGACCCTTGGGTTTCCTCTGTTATAAGGATAGCGGATTTCATCCCTACAATTTGAACTTTCAATCTGACCAAATGCATCTGTATAAGAAACACGCAACTTGGGCAAAGTAGCATCTTGAAAAGGTTGCTGGTTGCCTCTGCCAAACAGTGTAAAATCCCGATGGTTAGATCTTACACAGTACACCCAAATATGATACACCAACATACACACAATCATTCCCATTTCGCCGGTTATCTCTTCCTCCTCGTCCATAATTTCCGCCCCTGTTGTCTTGCTTATCTCGCCCATCATAATTTCCTCGCTTCTGAGAATTCCAATGTTGCTCGGCGGTAACCTGCTGCTTTCCTGCCTCGGAAACTACTATCGCTGAGGATGGGTTCTGTGCCGACTTCCTCTGTTCTGCCTTCGACCATTCTTTTTTGATTTCTTCTTGGTCTTCCGGCGATAAGCTATTGATCGAGTGAATTTGTTTTGCTCTTTCCTTCTTTAGTCGCAACTCTTCCTCTCTGATTTCTTCAAAACTTAACCATTCATCTTGCATTGCCCTCAAGGTCAGCAAATCTTGCGGCATGTTCCAAAACAGCTTCTGGTACAGCTGGTCAGTAGTCTCCATAGCACTAAGAAATGATCTTATTTTCTCCTTTTCTGAAACTTCTGACCCTACCTCGCCGCTTGCTTTTCTCCATCTTGTAATAAAAACTTTATAAGTCTCCGAGGGTCTTCTCTTAACATTGAATAATCTTTCCACGCCAGGCCGGCCTCTATTGTTCTGAATAAAAGCGTGCAAGAATCTACTTTCTAACTTCTCAAAGGATTTGATTTTTCCTTCTTCTAGCCCATCAAACCAGGCTAGGGCTTCATCTTTTAGTGTAGCCGGGAAAGCCATACACATTATAGGATCCGAACCTACCCAAGCTGCCATGTCTCGCTTATAAGCCCTCGAGTGTTGTGTAGGATCTCCAGTTCCATCATAGAAAGAAGTAAACTTTGGGGGAGAATACTTGGGAGACACGTGTCCATACGTAATACAGTCATGAAAAGGTGTTTTTTGTGCCTCTAAGAGTGCGACTCTATACTTGGACTCCCTTGAAGACCCACTTAAAGCTTCTACTTTATCTTTTAGCTGGCGCAAGTCCTTCTTCATCTCTTTATCTACCTTATGTCGTCGCCTAGAGCTGCTGCGGTCTTTATCCTTTCCAGGTAGATTTATCCTTCTACCTCTCTCATCATACTTCGCCGATGAATCTGAGATTTCAGTCGAGCTGGTTCCACTTTTTTCGACTCGACGAGATGAAGTTGTATGGGAATGAGACTCATGGCGAGATGAGTGAGTGTGAGATCCATGGCGCGATGAATGCTCTCGGCGAGTTGAGTGCGAGTGGGACCCCTGACCTTTGTTCTGTGCCGCCATCAACTCTCTATGACTCTGAAGTACCGTCTCCATTTGCAATTGCATTTGTCTTTCAAACTGACTAGCCTGCCTGTTATTGGCCTCCAGAATTTGCCTTAACAATGTTTCTGTGGTATTAGTGGATCCGGTATTATCTGCTATCACGACTGGTCGAGTTACAGTTGCTCCAGGTACTGTCATTGCACCATTTCTACTGGCCGCCTGTGGAGTCTCTGGCACCACCGCTGGGGCTTCTTCCACTACATGCTGGGTCTCGCCAACATCTTGCACCAACTGTTGCTGAATATTGGCCGCCACTCTGCATCCTGCCATTGCATTTTGAGCTGCTCCTCCTGCATTCGATGTTTCTCCTCTGATGAATCCTCCAGCACCAATCTGTTCGCCACAAGCATTTGCTTCTACTGCACTACTGATTCTTGTTAACATTGGGTTAGGCTCAGGTGACCTCTCCGCATTCTCAAAGCGAGTAATATCCTCCATGTGTACTTCTTCTTGACGAGTCATTTGCTGGATAGGTGATCGGCGAGATGAACTTGCCACATTAGGATCCACTGGTCCTGCTAGCTCCATTGCTCTGCTTCTAGTATTGCGGCCACTCGGGAGTGTCGCCGGTGTGGGAAGTATAGGGTGTCGAGGAGGCCTACCCGCCGGGGCTTTATCACTTCTTCCTCTAGGACCCATTCGCCGAGGTACTGTAAAAGAAGACAAACACACTTCCTGACAGTATTGCTCTGTTAGTACTGTGGGTAAATGCCAAATAAGTTAGTTGGATTACTTTTCAGAATATTGATGAATGAAATACAAAAGGAACAACTTTGTATCACGTGATAGGCAGATAATGACCTAAGCATGGCAAAAGTTTGCAAAACAACCTATGTGGCTATGATTTTGAAATCAAAATGATAGTACGACCAATATTTTGGAAAGCAGCTTAGCAGGATTTTAAGATGATATTTTCTTTATGAAACTGTGGTTTTATACCAACTACCAGAACTAACGTTTTCCCTACCAGAAAATATATATCTATATTTGGAGATTCATACCCCAAAACAGCGATTTCCTACTGCTCATGTGAGAAAAGTGAAATTTGTGATGCCATTGTCCTATCAGGCCGATTAATCATCTCTTATAAGCATACTAGCACTCCACATAACATGATTTCTTTAAATGGTAAGGAAAAATGTTCATCGGGAATCTAGAACCGTCATTATAACATACTAAAAATACTCTAATGCTTTCTAATTTTAGCAACACTGTGCAAGAGAATCTTTATAACGAGTTACCCATCATACCATATATATAGCAAAACAAAGGCGAAATCATGAAGAAATGTCATAGGGTGAGCAGAACATCCCAAAATAGCATGAAAATTTCGCTGCAATATAACGGCGAGCTCTATAGGTCTAATGCTATACCATATATAGAAAAACAAAGAATACACAGTAACATCTCAACTCATACACAGAATCAGTGAAAACATGGATGAGCTAAAACTCATGAAGAATCAATAAGAAATCCTATATATAGCGAGTAAAGGTAACTGGAATAGTACCGACGAGTTGCTATTCGTGCGATTCATACCACATATGGAAAGAAAAGAACATCAATAAATCATACCAACAAATCAAGGAAACACAAGTTCAAAACCTTTTCTAGCGCCAAAATGTAACAGTGTAAAATCCCGATGGTTAGATCTTACACAGTACACC
>JAJJMA010340968.1:0-20205 GCA_023529015.1 Papaver nudicaule
TCGATGCAAAGTACCCACCGCTAACGGGGTATCTTGTGGGTAGAGGATTGTGCCATGTACGGCTACATGTACATCAGCTTTGTGCCTACTATTAGAGCATTCCTCGGTTAAACCCACTGATGTTGCTATCTCAAGTCAGTTGTCAAGTTTAGATGACAAAAACACAATCCTTGATAAGTTTACTCTACAACTCGGACTAGGATAGTTTTAGGTAATCGAGACGAAGACCATTGAAAACAAAAACCGGAGCTTACTACTTGATAAATCATAACGTCCTCGCTAAAGGTTAGAAAGGTTTTTCCTTTCCATATTTTGTACTTACCATTCTATCATATAAATAGTCTATGATGTTGTTTATAAGATCCGAAGGTATTCTAGAATTCTTCGCCTTTGCATTTGTCACCACCGTGATAATATGTATAGGTAGAGTAAGTTGAATTGTCTCGTGAAATGACCTCAATGGTGAACGCGTATATGAACGCGTACATATATTGCACAAGGTATTTCCAGAGAACGGGTGAGTCTGTATGAACGCGTACATACGAGTTCAAGGTTTCTCCTGAACTCCAATAGACAGCTCTGTGAACGCGTACACATAAGCCATGGAAAACTCTCAACTTCATATCATTGATTTTTCGGTTCTAGAATGATTAGTTCACGGACTTGTCATTACTTAGCCCATGGAATTCAACTACTTAATCCACGCGATGTTCAAACATGTTTTGGACCAGAAGTCGCAAACCTTCAATCAAGGTTGAGTCCTCTTTAACTATTGGCCTAGTCCAAAGTTAGAAGAAGATTGAGAATGGGTATTCAAGCTATGGACTTTCCTAGTTTCGGAACTTGCTTGAGCTCTACTCAAGGTTGCTTAACTTTTTAGCAAAGCCTCCCTTGGTGATCACTATAAATAGATGACCTTCTGCAAGATACAATTCCAATCCTCTACACATCTGTGAATCCTTACATAAAGGTTGGTCATCATCTCGAAGTCCTTTTGGACTACGACTATTCAAAATACTTCACTTGAGGATCGTGAAGCACGGGACGGAAGTCAGATTCATGATTCTGTATCTTGGGTCGATTGAATTCTTTCAATCTTATCACGACCAAGATTTGATAGAAACTTCGTAAGGTAGATCTTGAATCGTAAGCCCTAGAAGTTCCTTAACGCAAATTCACGAACTAGGTTTAATACTAAGTTCGTCAAGCTTTAGGAGGTAAAGTTGTTTAGGCTAGATCAATAAGCCTTATTCAGTCTAAATCAGATTTCCATTAACCTTGAATTTAAGTCTAAAGGAAATCACAATCGTATTCTTGTTTAATTACTTGGATACTTTTAGGCGTCCTGTTAGAGGCAGGGTAGCGCTAGCCTTCACGAAAGGAAGTGGAGCAACTCCTAGGCCTGTAAAGGACGTCAGCTAGGGGAATCAAGTACGTAGGTTTCTGCGGGAGCCAAGAGACGTAGGAGCACATTGGTAGCTGAATTGCTTGTAGGGTTAATTCAATCTCGATACATTCCAGTCCGAAGTCTGAGAGTAGGTTAGCGTCTGTATTCGGTTAATACTGAGGGTGTTCACATCTGGACGAGGTCCCGGGGTTTTTCTGCAGGTTTGCAGTTTCCTCGTCAACAAAATTCGGGTGTCTTGCATTACTTTTCCCTTCCGCATTATATTGTCTCTGATCTATATAATTGAAGTAACTGCAAATTTGTTGATTCATAACCTTTGAGTGAATCCATTTCTATTGAGATCTACGAGAACTACGTTCTTATTAGGGTTTGGTTCTCTGAACTATACTCAGGTTGTTGTTTGAATATTGATTTGTGAGATCGTTCAAACAACCATAATCAACTAGGTTCACGAATTCAAAAGTTGGTGTTATATCTCGGTATCCCCTCATTTTCACCTACTGCTCGAGGACTTTTATAATGATTGGCATCAGGGCCTTGGCATTAAGGCCTTTAATTTCATTGCGTCAAGGCACTAGGGGAGATATGGCATCATGGCCCATTTTTTTATATGGCATCGAGGCCTTAGGAGATGTGCCTAATCAGGTAGGACTTTTGCCTAATCGAGTAGGATCTGGAGTTTGAGCCGAGGTGTATTATTTCGAAGTGTAAGATAATTCTATTTTGAAATGGAACAGGTAAACTGTTTTTCTTTTATTTATTCTTCCACTAACGACATTCAAAATGCTTTTAGTTACATGTGGAGTTTTATTTAAGATGCTTCAAACTCTTTCCTCGACTGGAGTGCTCAACCTTTGTCCTTCGAGGTTGATCAAGCTGTAAGTGTTCTTTCCGAGTGCTTTTTCAATGACATATGGTCCAGCCCAGAATTGCTCTTCCTTGAAAATACCCTTTTATGCGTCATTCGAGCTTGCTCTGTTTACTATTTCTTTTGAAGATGCTGCCTCATTGCTTTTTACCATGAATTGTTCTCGGTTCTCGAAATAGTGACTTTTTCCCTTATTCGCTAGTGTGGTAATTAGCTTAGAGGTTTCTTTCGAATTCCCCATGGTGGTGCTAGCCATCCCTGCTTCCACTTCAGCGATGAATTCCTTTATGCTAGACTCAGTTATTTGTGGATACTTGCTTTGGCTTGCAGAATCATGTTTTGAGTTCTCCCTCTGCTGGACGTCTATCTCGTTGCATACACGAGCTTCAACAGGATCACCTACTATTTCTGCAATTCCGAGCAGGGTTGGAAATCTGATTCTTCTATGGAGGGTGGAGGCTACCCCCATTATGCTGTGGAGCCAAGGTCTTCCTACAATGGCGTTGTATGGAGAATCTATATCAAACACGCAAAATGATGTTGGTAGTTCCATCTTTCCTACATAGATTGTTAAAGACAACTCTCCTCTGGGCATCGAAGGTTTTCCATTGGATCCAAAAACATTGTATGACGAGGGGACTAATGCGGCATCCTTTCCGAATAACTTGTCATGAGTTTTTCCGAAGAGTATATAGACAGAACTACCAGGGTCTACCAGTATCCTCGGCATTGTTAATTCTTTGATATGCAGAGTTATAACCTATGGATCGTTATGCAATCTTCCTCCCTCTGGGATGTCCATTGCTGAAAAGAAGACTGGTTGCTTCTGCTAGTCTTCGAGATGTTTTTTCGCTGCTACACTCATTATATCTTTTCCTTCGAAATCTCTCTTGTGGATTATGTCTGTAATGTTACTTCTAAAACTGTGCTCGCTAACTTCCGCATGCACTGTCGAATTGCAATCATTGAATCTCGGAATGTTTCGATCAATAGTTTTTACATACGTTTCGTGTTTCTTTTCTTCCTTCAGCTGTGGCTGATTTGGGGGCGAATTTGATAGTTCCAGAAGATGGTTAAATTTTCCTTTCTGAGATGAAATAGTGAATTTGGTCATGTGTTGTGACTCAGTTCTCAGTGGAATGCCCATAAAACTTGTGGAATTCGCAGAAGTCTCTCGAATTTTTTGTGTGATTTGGATACCTGATCTCGCCTGCTATTTGGATACCTGATCTCGCCTGCCGACTCAGACTGCTCGATGCTTCGGAGGGCTACTTCGATGGGTACACATAGCTTCGGAAGCTTTCTTTCCTGAAATGGAGGAAATCCCGATATCGGCATGCCGAACCTTTTGATTCCCTCGTATCCCCTCCGATGGTTATTTCCTTCGTAACTTCCTCGGAAGTCGTTGCCTCTGCTGTCATTGTATCTCCTATTGTCATTGTATCTTCCGTCACCAATGTTTGTAGCCCTAGTATTTTGGCACCCTGTTATTGGCTAAGTAGAGCAATAAAGGCACCCAAATACTATGTTCTTGCTAGGCAGCCTTGATACAGGTGCAAAGCATGAAAAAAGACGACCGCGATGGGCGTCCATGGTGGGCCACCGTGGTGGGCGGCCACGGTGGGCGGCCCAATTCGTCCTTCGTTGTATTTTGTGCTTTTTGGTCTTTACCTACTCCGTTTGCAGGCACTCTTCCAGCCCATTAACGTGGCCCCACTCTATTGGGTTCGTGGGTACAGCTTGAACTATTCTGGAACATTCTGGAAACACTTGTTGGTCAAGAAAGCTGCCTCTTAGGGGAAGATTTTGGAAAGTTCTGGAAGACTTGTAATCCAAGTAATCACATGTAATTCTGAGATCGAATTTAGGATTTGACCTAACACCCGACCATATAAATAGAGGGGTCTGGAACACCAAAAGGTACGCAACTTTTCCGATACACATACACCTGTGCAAAACACCTATTGACTTTAGCATCGGAGGGTTTTCTGCAGGTACCCCCCTATCTCCATCCAGTTCGTGTGAAGATTGAAGACTGCCAGATCCAGATTTACAGTTCCCGCGTTCTACATCAACGACTTTTATGATTGTGCTGGAATTTTATATTCGGGTACAATCATTGGCGCCGACTAAGGGGAGTTCGATAAACCCTAGAAAGAAAATCTCTTATTTCTGAAAGAAGGATGGTCAGAATCGAAGAATACTCAGATTATCAACACCCAGCTCGCGACATCAACATCCTTGGAACCAACCTGACGGTTTTCCAGAGGAAAAAGTTGCATCAGGAGCTGGTTGGGGATATATGGCTGCAGCGGGCGGGATGTTTAACGATTTTGATGCTGGTGACTATTATGGTGATGAATATAATGTTCTTGCGACTCCCGGTCCAGATCCTGAACCAACACCTGATTTTATGCAACATATGTTCAATGAATATCAACACTGGCAGGACGTCAGAAGACAGGAGAGGTCAACATCCAATTCTATTCGTAGCCAAAGGCTTCAGCCAAGTGGAAATTGAAACCAGAGAGGTAGATCTGTGTTCGAACGCTTGGGACCAGTTGTGGTACCAACTGGAGATCTTCCTAGACGAAGACGCCCTGAACAGGAAAACTGCCATGGTAATGCTGGTTTAGCAGACCGTTCTGGACGGAGACGGGATCGTGAACGAGAGTCTGCATCTGAGCAGAGCACCGCTCAGGTCCGTTCTGGAGCCAAGCGTTTGAGGGATGACCTTCGAGGTCAGATAACAAGGAGAGACAGAGCTCGAGATGATCGCAGCAGTTCAGGAAGCGATACAACCAGCAGTGATGTTGTACCCCGTAGGAAAAGAGTTAGGGCTGAGCCTGAGAACGACAGACCTAGGCGAACACATCAGGAACACCCAGACAACGGCGATGTTGGTGACATTACTGAAGCACGCCTCAACAAGATGATTGATCACGCTTTGGCCAGGAAAGGGGCCAAAGATGATAATCTGAGCCGACTCCATCGGAGTGCAGGAGCCCCGTTCGATTACAGAATCTGAGTTTTCCGTCCACCAGAAAACTTTCAGATACCAAAATTGCCAAAGTTCGATGAAAAGTCTGATGACCCGTCAGAACATGTCCTGCTCTACTAGACAGCAGTGACGTTATGGGAAAGCAACAATAAACTGATGTGCAAGATTTTTCCGCAATCACTGACAGGTGGGGCAATTGTATGGTTCAGCTCGCTCCTGTCGAGATCAATTGGTTCGTATGACAAACTTATCAAAAGTTTTTCCAACAATACAGGCATAACAGGCGTAATTGGAAGGAAATTCATTCCCTTTTCCAATTGAAGGTGAAGAGTGGGGAGACTCTGAGACAGCTTACCCAACGATTCAGACAGGAACTAGCAGAGGTGGATGACCCTATTGATCAACTGGTCATCGAAGCTTATAAACAAGCAATTCCACCAGACAGTTCAGGAATTTACAATTCCCTTGTTCGAGAACCATCAAGAAATTTGGAGGAGCTGTATGACCAAGTTGAGCAGTATGCTCGTGTAGAAAATGATTCGAGAACTCGAAGAGAAGCAGATAGGTCCACCCACTAGTCACATAATGGGAAAAAAGATAAGTCAAAGAACAGCCAAGGTGGACAGAACAATGATCGTGAGGAACCTAACAAGAACCGCTATGAGAAGAGAGAGACTGGAAAAAAGGGTCAGAATAATCAACTGACGCCCCTGAACGTCAGACTTTCTGAAGTATTCAACAAGATAAAAAGGGAGTTGAAACCCCCTCAACCACTTCCAGAAGAAAACAAAGATAGGCGTGACACGAACAAATACTGCGAATATCACAAGGATCATGGACATACGATCGATTACTGTAAGGAGTTCCGGTTCGAGGTCCAAAGGATGATCGACGCTGGGAAACTTCAGGAATACGTGAAAAAAGACCATGCACGAGAACCAGTTCGTCAAACGTTGAACGTGAATCATGTCATTAATGTCGGTTATGCCAGGATTCATTCGATGACCAGGCGAGCTGCAAAGGACGAGACGAGAACGAAGCTGAGGCAACTGAAAGAGTGGTATGTTCTCAACCACGTCGACTTTCTCGAAGGAAAGGGAGCGGAAATTCTGGAGGTTGGATGCACAAAAATCGAGTTCACAGATGAAGACAAAAAAGGCATTTATTACCCACACAACGATGTTGTTCTCATTACTGCTTGGAATGGCATGTTCCGTGTCCATCGAGTTCTTGTGGATACAGGTAGTTCGGTGAGCATCTTATTCTCAGGAGCTTATTCAGCCATGAACTTGTCTGAAGATTTGATCGAGGAGGATGAAAATCCTGTGATTGGTTTCAGTGGAGAAGCCACCAAAGCTATCGGCAAAGTGAAACTGCCTATGACCGTAGGTACCAAAACTGTTGTCAACAGTTTTCTTCTACTTGACTGTCGAGCCCCTTATAATGCAAATGTGGGACGTGACTGGATACACGCGATCGGAGCTGTCACATCGACGTACCATCAGTGTCTGAAGTTCGTTGTTCCTGAAAGAGTTGTTAAAGTTCGAAGCGATCAGATGGCGGCCCACAAATGCCATGAAAACGCCATGGAGGAGTATAGAAAATCTGATGTGATTGGTCATCACATCTTACAGATAGAAACCAAATAGCAATTACAGCAACCTCTCCCAACTGAATCATGTAAGGGAGAGGATGTTTCCGATCCACCAACAATTGATAAGTTGGTGGAGGTACAGATTGGAAACGAAGAGCATAGAACTACGTTCGTGGGAGTTGATTTACCCCAACCTGAGCGAGATGAGTTGATTGCACTGTTAAAGGAAAATGTGGATGTTTTTGCTTGGGACTTTTCAGAAATGCTAGGAATAGATCCCAGTGTAGCCTGTCACAAGCTAAACATCAACAAAGGTTCACGTCCAATTCGACAGAAACCCCGAAATATGTCTTCCACAAAGAAAGTTGGGGTAGCGGTCGAGGTCGATAAACTGTTGAAGGCAGGATTTATTCGTCATGTACAATATCCACAATGGCTGTCAAACATTGTGGCAGTTCCGAAGAAGAATGGTAAAATTCGTTTCTGTATCGATTTTACTGATTTGAACAAAGCATGTCCGAGTGATCCGTATCGCCTACCAAGGATTAATGATCTGGTTGATGCAACTTCTGGATACAAGCAACTGTCATTCATGTTTGGTTATTCTGGGTACAACCAGATACCACTGTTCGAGGAGGATCAGGAGCATACAACTTTCATAACTGACAAAGGAGCATACTGCTATACTGTGATGTCGTTCGGGCTCAAAAACGCAGGTGCTACATATCAGCACTTGGTAGACGATATGTTCGTCGACTTGATAGGAAAAACCGTGGAGGTGTATATTGATGACATGGTAGTAAAGTCACAACAGGAGAGTTCGCACCTACATGACCTGCAACAGGTTTTCGATATTTTGAGATGTTATTGGATGAAACTTAATCCAGCTAAGTGTTCGTTCGGGTTGTCATCTGGCAAGTTCCTCGGACATGATGACCCATCGGGGTATTGAGGCGAATCCAGAACAAATCAAAGCCATCCAGGAAATGCCATCACCGAAAACGAAGAAAGAAGTTCAGAAACTCGCTTGTCGATCGCAACCTTGAACCGTTTTATATCAAACTCTTCTGATCGACGCAAGCCATTTTTCGAAGTTCTGAAAAAGGCACCCAAGTTTGGGTGGAAATATGAGTGCGAGGATGCATTCAGGGCAATAAAGCTATATTTGTCTACTCCACCAATTTTGGTTAGTCCGAAGCTTGGGCAGCCCATCGGGATTTACCTAGCTGCGACAGAGGGAGCTGTGAGCGCTGTTTTATTTGTTGGTGATCCGCATGAGAAGCCAGTTTATTACATCAACAAACGTTTAACTGGGGCAGAACCAAGATACACTAGGATCGAGAAAATGGCACTGGCCTTAGTTCATGCTTCACGACGTCTCAAACCTTACTTCCAGAGTAGAGAGATCATTGTTTATTCAGAGTACCCATTAAAGAAAATTATTGGACGAGCTGATGATTCGTGTCGTCTGGCCGTATGGGCGAACTGTCTTGGAGCTTATGAGATTAGGTACGAGACCCGCACAGCAGAGAAATGACATGTTGTTGCTGCTTTAATGGCAGATTTCCCTTTTGATGACATAAATACTATAATGGAAGAAGAATAGTTGTTGCTGAAACCCCTAACTGTGACCACCAACCAGACTGGGGGCGAGTCTGCGATCGAGGTTGAAACTTCCAAGCTAGTATGGACTGTAGTTACAGATGGCTCTTCCAATTTCAGTGGAGCAGGTGTTGGATGTGTTATCCATACACCAGAGGGTTCGATGATCGAAAAGGCAACCAGATTGGACTTTCAGCGACAAACAATGTAGCTGAGTACGAGGCTGCAATTGCAGGATTAAAAGCTGTCAAGCAACTGGGTGCAAAAATTGTGAAACTGATAACTGACTCAATGCTGGTAGTCAATCAGTTCTTAGGCTCCTATCAAGCGAAATATGAAAATATGTTGTCTTATCTGAATTGTTTGAAAAACCTGGCAAGTGGATTTGACAAATTTTCAATTATGCAACGTCCGAGGTCGGGAAATCGTCATGCTGATGCCTTAGCTTACTTATCCTCTGCAGTTGAGTCTAACACTGCTAGGTTCGTAGTGGTTGATTTTCAGCAGTTACCTAGCATCTCCGAGAGTCATTCGGTTTTCACTCTCGAACAAGCTAGTGGGGGAGATACGGTACCTAACAATGCACCAGAAGACACTGAGATGGAGGATGCCGAAGGTGAATCAAGTGTTCCTGTCGAAACTGTCTCAGACTGGCGCAAGCCTTATATCCAGTATTTAAAACCTTGAGAACTTCCTGAAGAAAAGAGTTTTCGTTTAAAGATTACCAAACATGCCTGGAGGTATTCCCTGATCGGAGGTGAATTATACCGAACTCCAGTAACTCTGGAACCATATCTGAGATGTGTGTCCGCGGAGGATGGGCAAAATATTTTGAATGTGGCACATGAAGGAGTCTGTGGGAATCATGCTGGAGAACGCAGTCTTGCCCATCGAGTACTCATTCAGGGGTATTTCTGGCCATATTTAAAGAAAGATGCCAAAGAGTTCGCGGAAAAGTGTGTAGCATGCCAAGAGCATGCACCAGTCCCAAAAATACCTGCTAACGAGTTACACCCAGTTTTGAGTCCCTTGTCGTTTGCTAAGTGGGGACTCGACGTGATGGAACCTTTCCCTCGCTCTCCTGGAAATGTTAAATATGTGCTGGCTGTAACAGATTATTTTACCAAGTGGGTGGAAGCGGTGGCACTGGTGCAGGTGGAAAGTAACGATGTCAAGAGGTTTTTGTGGCAGAATATCGTCTGCAGATTCGGAATCCCATACCAGTTGATATCTGACAATGGAAAGCAGTTCGATTAAAATACTGTTAAGGAGTTTTGTGACGGTTTAAATATTCGTCATAACTTCTCAGCCCCTTATTACGCCCCGAGCAACGGGCAGGCAGAGGCAACAAATAAAGTCATCCTCGAAAATCTGAAGAAGAAACTGGACAAAGAAAAAGGCAAATGGGTGGAAGAGTTCGCAGGAGTCTTGTGGTCTTACCGAACGACTCCAAGAAGATCAACTGGATTTTCACCCTTCACACTGGCTTATGGTACAGAAGCAGTCATACCTACAGAGGTGCAGTTAAGTACAGTCAAAACTAAATCTATTAAGTCAGGGACTAATGATACAGTACTGGCTTTAGATAAAGAGCTGCTAGAGGAACAAAGAGAGCAAGCCTTGCAGAATCTGGTTCGATACCAACAGGCAGTCAAACTTGTCTATGATCGAAAAGTCAAGGAACAGATATTCCATCCTGGGGAATACGTGCTGAAGAAGACCCGACATGCAACAATGGAGCCCAACTGTGGGAAGCTCGGAGCAAACTGGGAGGGTCCATACATAGTAGACAAGCCTGCATCAAAGGGTTCATATTGGCTGAAGAAATTGGACGGGAGTAATGATTCCAATCCATGGAAACCTTGGAACGGTTTTCATATGAAGAGATTTTACCATTGATTTGATTTCATGTATTGCTGAAACCCCGATGTGCTGCACTTTTTTCCCACTGGGTTTTAGCGAGGCAGATTTGTCGAGCAGCGGGTACCTATCTAGTTTATTTTCAGAATCTCGATACAGTATTATTTTTAATATTCTATTCTTTGTCTTTTTTTATGTCCAGCTTGTGGATACGTATTTGGTGTTTTCTGTGCAATCTTGGATGATAGGCTGGCCCCCTATGCAGTTCAAGATTGCAGGAAACCTGAATCATAAATCTGTGTGTGCGCGTGCTACTGTTGGAAGGAGTGCACCCTTGCCAACTTTGAGCCACACCACATTAGTGTTGAGGTTCAGTTACATGACTCCATCTGTGGCAGTGACGACTAATGCTTGGGGTATGTAGACTTCCTAGTACTGACAGTATACTTGGGGGCGGGTAGAGTAACAGCATCAGGCAACAGGCTTGGGGGCGGGTTACCGTCGACAAGATTCTGTGATTGGTAGACCCGAACTTCTTAACCCCTAACAAGTTAGAGGTAAAGAGGGGGAGATGTTTGTACCCTAGTATTTTGGCACCCTGTTATTGGCTAAGTAGAGCAATAAAGGCACCCAAATACTATGTTCTTGCTAGGCAGCCTTGATACAGGTGCAAAACATGAAAAAAGACGACCGCGATGGGCGTCCATGGTGGGCGGCAGCGGTGGGCGGCCTTGGTGGGCGGCTACGGTGGGCGGCCACGGTGGGCGGCCATGGTGGGCGGCCCAATTCGTGCTTCGTTGTATTTTGTGCTTTTTGGTCTTTACCTACTCCGTTTGCAGGCACTCTTCCAGCCCATTAACGTGGCCCCACTCTAGTGGGTTCGTGGGTACATCTTGGACTATTCTGGAAACACTCTTAGGGGAAGATTCTGGAAGGTTCTGGAAGAATTGTAATCGATCCAAGTAATCACAGGTAATCCTGAGATCGAATTTAGGGTTTGTCCTAACAGCCAACCATATAAATAGAGGGGTCTGGAACACCAAAAGGTACGCAACTTTTCCGATACACATACACCTGTGCAAAACACCTACTGAATATCTCCCGTTATCATTTTGCCTTTCCCTCTTTGAAAAATCTTCAGCTTGATTGTTCATGGTATGATCTCGCTCCTCCAATGATAAGTTGTTTATCGAGTGCACTTGCTTCGAGATGGTTTCCTTGCCTTGGGCTGCTTGTTCTTTGATTTCTTCCAGTGTGATTCACTCCCTCTGATATTTTCGAAGATCTTGTAATGTTTCCACGTTCTTGGATAAGAGTTTATCATACAGTGGATGATCCTTGTCAAGTGCATTCAAGTATGCTCGTACTTTGTCCTTTTCCAAGGCCTTGTTCCCGACTTCTACGCATTGCGCCGTCCACCTCTCGGTCAAGCTTTTTATAGATTCTTTAGGTCTTACCTTGAGGCTAAAATTTTTCTCTACACCAGGCTTTGATGAATTATTGTATAAGAAATGAAGTATGAAAATTTTGGATAATTCTTCGAAAGAAGAGATTGAGCTTGCTGGTAGGCTATCATACCAAGCTAAGGCCTCTCCTTTCAAGATGGAAGAGAAATATTTGCAGAGAACCTCGTCCTTGTCTGCCCAAACTAGGAATAATCTTTGGTACATTTTGATATGGAGAGTCGCATCTCTTGTTCCATCGAAGACAGAGTTGAAAACTGGCATGGTGCATTTCACTGGTATGGAATTGCTTAGAAGTTCGGGGCTTAATGGCGAGCGGTTGACTTCGTTAATTGCTTGGTTCAACTTTAATTTGTCAGTTGACTGTATTCTGTTGTCGAAGAGCTCTGCCCGCATTGATTTGATTTTCTCCATCATGGCTTTTTGTAGTGCCAGAGTCTCAGCATCCTTTCTCGCTTGTTCGCTCTCGTATATCAATTGTATGTTGTTGCCTCCTGGTCGTATGCCTGGCTCGATGCGTCGGCTCGATACCTCCTTTTCACGCTCCTCTAAGTGCCTAGATGTCTCAGTATTGTTTCTCGATGTGGGAGGTCGTTTGGAGTGTGAATTTCCATGGGGATAAGAGTGCCCTTCACTGATTTGTTCGTTGTTCGAAGCTGATTTTTCGACGGCTTTCTTATTTGCTTCGGCTATCTGTTATTTGAGCTTTCTTATTTATCTATTTTCCCCATTAGTTTCCTGAATTGTGCAGCCATCACGGTTTCTTCCTCGGTTGGCTGATGTGCTTAAATTACTTCGTTTGGGATTTCTTCTTCTTCGTCATCTTCTTCCTCAACTTCGTGAATTTGTTGTTGTCGGAGTTCGTCCTCCTCTGGAAATCCTTCCCCTTCTGGTCCTAGATCTTCTACTAGTACTTCGTCTTTGTTTACTTGCTCCCTGTGCTGGACTGTGCTTGCTGCTATTTCTGGTGATAATCCTTTACTAGTTGACAATCTAGTATTGTGCCTCGACGAGCCTGCCCCCTGTCTCGATGAGCCTATTCCTTGTCTCGACATCTGATTTGACTTCGAAGTCATGATAACAGTGACCTGCAAAAAGTAACTGAAGATAGGAAATTAGGTTTAGATCATACCTTCACCAATTATCCAGTGTGAATCCGGTGATCTAAGAGATAATTAGACTTTGCTTTGATCTACTAATCTTCTCGTTGTGATTAAATCTACTTGATCGACAATGTGGTATGAACAATTTGCTCAACTAACCATTCTAACAGTAAAGTAAAGAGAGATTGTTTAGAGAGAAAGAGTCTAGTCTTGTTTTCTCATTAATGAATTACTTGGTTTACAGATGAGGCATGGCAGGCCTTTTATAGACGACGGGAATACAAGTTTAGGGGTAAATTAGTAAATACATCAGATAAATATCTTAGATCCGATTTTTTCGCTCGAATTCCCGCCTCTTGGATGACAGAACCTCGTAGTCTCCTTAGCAGTCTCCGTTGTTGCTTAACCGCCTTAAGTCGTGTCGGCATATGTATCAACATCCATTTGCGCCTATCCAGACTCTGGTACCTCAGTCTGATCCTCCTCTGGGTCGTCATGCAGGTCCTGCAGTACCTCTCGTCCAGTTCCTGTTGCCTTCTGTGGTGGATGCTATATTTTGTCATCTACATATTTGCCCCCAGTTTTATTGAAAACTAGTCTGAGGACTGGTTTTAAATTAAACTTTGTGTTTTTAGTTGTATTTGCACATTATTGTGTCTTAGCTTTTGTGGGTTCTGTTATATGATTCAGATGTGAAATTTTGTTTGTGGGGGTATTGCGTACTCCTTCCTGAAAACATCTAGTGCAGGATGCACGTTTATAGTTGCAAGAAGGAAGGTTCTGCCTTATACTTGTAGGGACTGTTTATCTTTCTTCCATAATCGTTAATTCAGAAAATTATGTATTTTAATTTTATTATCTTCAGGTACTGCATGACTTTTTGCATTCCTGTTTTCCTGAATGTTTTATTATATCATATTATTTTAACTGTTCTCTTTCAAGTTATGTGTTCCTTTATTGATTTTTCTTGTTTTTTATTAGATCACTTTTACCTTCTTTCACTCAAGAATACTATTTCTTTTCATCTTATTTGTTCTGTTATTTCTCAAATGGCTTCTAATTCTTACTGTTCTAATTTGAAGGTAAAGTATCCTACTCTTAAGAATGTTGATGTTTTTATTCGTCAAATCTATAAATATCAGGATATTTCTAAGATTCCTATGGATAAGGTTAAGATCGGTGAGTTATTAATTTCTGAGTTTCAACTTCACTATATGAAATTTCCTCTTTGTCGATTGATTCGTAAATTCCTTATGTATGTCGGATTAGCACCTGGGCAAATAACTAATTCTTTCTATGTAATGATGGATAACGCTATTTTCTATAATGAAAGTAAAAAATCTTCCAGTAAATCCATTGAAGCTCTAGATATTTTCCTTAGATATGATATCTATCAAGTTGTTTCTCGGTGATCCCATTTATTTTCACTTCGTTGTAAAAGGATTGAGTGGTCTCTTGAAATTGAGTTTATAAGGCCTTATTATGACCGGGATGGTAAAAACTTGATGTTGAATATTGATCATGACATTCATACTAAACCCTTGGTTATTTATGGTAATTGGGAGTGTGGTTATCGCCTTTCTTCACCAGATCGCCGCCTACCATACTTTTTCAACTTGTTTCCCTATAGGTGTAAGTTTCTTTCTTGTGATTATCTCAGTGTATGATTCCTATTGTTCTTAAAAATCTTTCTATGAATACAATGATTTTATCATTTATATATTTTTATACAGGTACTCTTGATCCTCCTAATTCATCTACTATTGAAGGTTTTTATAGGAAAATCGGTTCTCCTTCCACTTCTGATTCTAAGATCGAACAGATGGTTCACTCTATTGACTATAAACCTAGTAATCAAGATAACATGTTTGATTTTGGTCAGCACCGTCTCCAATGGGATAAGATTCCTTCTTTTGCAGAGCTTTCTACTTTATATGCTACACAGGTGATGACTAGGGGTACTACTCCTAAGAGAAAATCTAAGGAATTGAATGTCAGTAATGATCAATTTTGTGCTAATACCAGACTATGTTTGCCTATGAAAAGGCCTAGATCTTCTTCTGTTAAAAATACTCGATCATCTCCAAGGTTTGCTACTCCTACTCAAGTAGGTAATGAACCCTTTCATGCACCAGAAAATTTGTCCAAGAAAGTAAATCTACAAAAGGTTTCAGAACCTTCTGTTAAGGTGATCAATCCAAAGAAGAAAGTTTAGAAAGGTTCTCTCAAAGGTAATTGTGACTCTAGTGAGGAAGCTATTGTTTATCCATGTAAGGAAATTGATACTTCAGGGGTTTTGCAGCAGCTTCTTGACAATTTTAAGCTAGATTCTGAGATCCTAGATAATTTCCGCAGTCTCTCTTATGTCTTTGGAAATCCTGAATTAACATATAAATTTCTTGCATCTTTGGTTCGTCCTGAGGATACTACCAGTCTGAATTCTTTAGATTTTTCCATCTTCAAGATTTTTGGCGCGGATGCAGTGATGAATGTAATTTTCCTAACTTTTTGTTCTTATTAAGTATTTCTTTATATAGGAACTACCGTGAAACTATACTAATTTTTTCTCTTTTATATCCTTTCAGAGTATGGTTGCTCTAATAAGTGGAATGCGAAGGGCTGAAAAGGCTGAGATCGATTTTTCTGCTTCTAAGAGTGAAATTGAGAGGTTAAAAGACTATGCGATTGAAACTGCGGACCGTTCCGAGTTGAATGCATCATTCTTGAAAGACTTTAAGCAGTTTGGGATTTCTATTTCTAATTCTCAGAAACTTCTAAAGGAGAAAGAAGAGGAGCTGAAAATTCTAAAGGCTACTAAATCACTATGTGACTCTTCTATAGCTGAAGTAAAAGAGCGTGTTGCAGTAATGAACATGCTTCTTACTGAGTCTAATGCTTCTAAGGTCATCCTTGAAAAGGAATCTTTTTCAATGACAAAGAAATGCTCCGCTCTAGAATTATCTAATTCAGAATTGAAATCGGGGAATGATGCGTTAGAGAAAGGACTCACTTATTTGAAGTCGCATCCCTGCATCCTTTGACTCTTTTTACATTTTCCTCTTTTGCTGCTGAACATCTTTTTATGTGCTTAGTACTGTTGGATGATGTATGTTTGTTTTATTTGCACCTGTTTTTTTTTTTTTACTCTTTTAGTGTTTGTTACTTATTTATATACGTGTGTATGGTGATTTTATGGTTCTTGTCTTTCGTTTGCTTAACTTAGATTTGGGTTTTTATTTTTACCTCTTCCCATTTGAGAACACAACTATTTCTTAAATGGTGCGGACAGTCTTATTTCGAGATACCTGGCCAGGGTCTCTTTTTGTGCTATCATTTGAACTTCAGGTTTGAGCGTATATTGTATTTTGATCGGGGCAGCTCTTTACCAGGATCGGTCTTAGCTATTTAATGATAGCGATGGTCTGTGATATATGACATCAGATTTTGTCATATAACATTTGGACCTGAGTAGACCATAATAGGGTTAAATTGTTCCCCTTAATACCTCTTGATCTGAAAGAGTTAATCTTACGAACCTCACCATTAAATGTATTATTTTATATTACCTTTATATGGTACTTTTCTTACATAGATTAATAATTTCTTGCTGTCTGCAGCTTCTGTTTTCTTTCCTATACATATCCTGTAGTTTGAGATATTTTTCTTTACTACATATTTTATGTAATGTGAATTCTGTTTTTCAGAGTCAGTTGTATTGATTTCACAGGTTCTGATTTAATGACAGCTTCGGTTGCATTGCTGAATATACGATTAATGAATGATCCTGGCGGAAAAAAAATTTTATGAAAAAATATGAAAAAGGTACCATTGCAAGTACTCTTAAACAAACATTATATGCTCTAATCATGAGCTTTCTGTCTTATGCTCTTCTATGAGCTTTTTCCTTATTTATCTAATGCTCTAATCTATGAGCTTTAATGATGCTCTAACATGAGCTTTTGTTATTGCTCTACTATGGGCTTGATTATTGCTCTAACATGAGCTTGTTGTTGTTTCTGACTGTGAGTTGACATTTTCTTTTTCTCGCTTTTTCTCTCCAGGTTCTGTAACTCTGTATCTTCATTCTAGTAATTTTTCTTCAGGTTCTGACTTCATACTTGGTATGTCGAATCTTGCCTTGTTGTTTCATATGAGTCTCCTTTGATCAATGCCAATACTGCCAATTCTTTCGAGATTGATTGATTTCCGGGTATTATGCATACTCCATCCCTTGTGTTGAACTTAAGCTTCTGATGGTATGTTGACGGTACGGCCTGCATTACATGTAGCCAATTCCTTCCTAAGATCACATTGTAGGGCGACTTTGTGTTTAGCACAAAAAACGTTACCAATGTCGTAATGGGTCCTGCTTTAATTGGTAAAGTTACTTCTCCCATTGGGTAGGTCCTTGATCCGTTGAAGCCTATTATTGCAGAGGTATTTTCCTTGAGAACTCCTTCCTTTGTGAGTTTCATTTGTTCTGCTGCTTGAAGATAAATGATATCGCATAACCTTGATCGATTAGGATTTTCCTGCAATACCAGTTGTCAATTAGTAGCTCAATTACTAATGCATCAGAGTGTGGTATAGTGACTCCGGCCAAGTCATGTTTTGTGAATATAATGTCGTTTGGTGATAGAATCAATTCTTTGCTTTTCGCATCAAGGATACATCCTGTAGAGTTTACTTCTTCTATCTTTCTCTTCGTATCTAAGATATCTATCCTTGTATTGTTCACAGGCATTGGGTCAGAATGGATCATATTCATGCATCCCTTGACAACCTTTTCTAGGCTCTTACTCCCTAGTGGTGTTGTTCCTGTGCTCAGAACAAATTCTTTTAGATATCCTTCCTTTATCTTCCTATCGATGAATCTTCTTAAATTCCTGCAAAAATTAGTATGATGACCATATGATCCATGATATTCACAATAGGACTTCCCTCTTCCACTATTTCTCATGGGTTCTGGGGGTTCATAGAATGGTTCATCTTTAATATGCTTAAGTATTTCTTCTGGGGATGCGTTTAACTTTATGAACGTCTTTTCTTCTTCCCTCCATCTACTTTCAATATCATCCCTATGAATTTTCTTCTGATCGGGCTGGTCCATTGGTGATTTTGGCGAATGTACTCTCTTATCCCCAGAATTTGGTATTGTCGCATAGATTTTGTGTTCAGGAAACATCTTCTTGTCTGACTTTGTTAGACCGTTGTCCTGTTCTCTTCGCACGAATTTCCCAGCTTTTCCATTAATGTCATCCAAGGAATTCAACACAGAGCCTGAAAATGAATCTCTTATAGGTCCTGGTAGAAGTGCTTTTTTGAATAGTAACATATCATCTTCTCATTTTCCTTTCCCACTGGTGCTGCTGCTGCTGCTGCTGCTTTGAATCTTCGCATAAATTCTGTAAACGATTCATCTGGTTGTTGTTGCACATCAAATAGTATTTCTAGGACATATGTTTGTTTAATATTGCATGAATAATTCTGCTTGAACTTGTCTCGAAGGTCTTCATATGTTGTAATCGAATTTTCAGGCAAACTGTTAAACCAATTAAGACCATCATCCTGTAAACTACTTGGAAAGAAACGAGCCATAATCAGTGTATTGTTCAAATATAATGCCATCATCTGTTCGTAGTAGAATGTATGTTCATTAGGATCAGTATCTCCTTTGAACGTCCTCAAAGTTGGTAAATGGAACTTCTCTGGCAAACTGCATTTTTTGACGATTACTGAGAATGGTCCATCGTGAAATTTCCTAGTTGGATCAATTTTTGTGTTTGCAATCAATTGTCTCACTTTGTCTTCCTGCTCTCGAAGCATCCTTATGATTTTTTCTTCAAATGTCTCTGGTGTCTTGATACTGCCATTCTTGTTTTTATTTTTGTTGGTACATGGCTCAACATTTGTTGATTTGTTGTTGCATTTGAGTTGTTTGTCTGTATTCCTTGGTAGCTGCTTCTGTCATTCCTATTTGACTGGTACATTCTTTCCGGTACAGATGTCGGTAATTCCAATGGAGACCTGAATCTTCCATCAAGTAAATCTGGATTTGTGTTTGATATTGTAGTTACTGCAATCGGTTGTCCTGATTGCAGCATCTCCAATCTTCCTACCTTTTCAGTTAGTGTAGAAATTGATTTCATCATGTCTCTGAACATGTCAGCTGGGAGCTCAATGACTGGTGATTGTAACATTGGTTCTTTCCCTAATCTTCTCGTATACGGAATATCTGCGATGTCATCAATCTGGATTGTATTTGGCTAAGTAGCAGGTTCCGCCACAGTTGTTGACGAAAGAGGTACTATTGCAGGAGTTGTTGGTAGTGCATTGCTCATCGTTAATTGTTGTGTTACTGGTTCTGATATTGCCTCTGTTATTACAGGTTCTGTTGTTGTAGATATTTGTGGCGCTGAAGGTGCAGTATTAGTTGTCTAAATAGTAGATGCAGGCTCTGCTATCGTAACTTGTGGTGCTGTATCAGGTCTTGTAGGTGTCCATGGTGGCATTCCTAGAGTGTGCATTGTTGTTGTATTCTGACTATTAGATGCTTCTCCTTTCTCTGTAGTAGTCCGTCTATAATGTTTTAATTACGGCTCACGCTTTTTTAATGATCTTTTTTATGGTTATGCCGTAACGGCACAGACTATTTCACAGTGGTGTGAGCTGGGCCCACGACCGGTGCTCAACCTCTTCGATTGTCGGTTTGTGCCCTTCCATTCTAAATTTCATGTTTTAGCTTTGATAA
This sequence comes from Papaver nudicaule, assembly GCA_023529015.1. Taxonomy (NCBI): domain Eukaryota; kingdom Viridiplantae; phylum Streptophyta; class Magnoliopsida; order Ranunculales; family Papaveraceae; genus Papaver; species Papaver nudicaule. Next base: position 19,651 of record JAJJMA010340968.1, read on the forward strand.
GTTTTTCAGTCAATTCTCCTACTAAAAGCTAGTACTCATTGTCCTTTTTGCTCATCATCTGACATCTTATGTTAAAAGTATATCACCATAATGCTCGTTATCAGCATGTTCATGTCTTTGAGTAATGTTTGCATAGTTTGATCATTTGCTGCGGTACACCATTAAATTGAGCGCCGTCAAAGAATTAAGGAGACACACTATCACGGTACTTTATGAAGTTTTGGTTTCAATATGTCTACGTTGTTGTACATTTCAGTGTCACATGTTTCTGTGATTGAACATTGAACTATAATGAATCCCCATTATTAGGATTTTGTTGCTACAGAAAATCTGTTCACTCTATGGATGTGCAGAACTGCCACTATGAATTAATTTCCCCGTGCCAGCAAAGGTCCTACCTCATACTCTCAAGTAAGCCCATACACTTTTCTACTGTCTGCATTTGGTAGACTTCCAACCTCGTACGGCCCTTTCATGCTTCAAAAACTTCCAGTTTCCATGCTTATAGCTCTGCGGCTCATTAATTCACTGATATGGAGTTCCTGCATAGAATAT
>JAJJMA010340979.1:0-23251 GCA_023529015.1 Papaver nudicaule
ATTTTTCTCTAGAAAACCTTTCTTCTCTTGTCAGTGCTCAATTTAAAATGAGATTAAGAGAAAAAGAAGTTGATGAAACTGCAAAAACATATTCAGACCTGCCTGCTGAGGAAAAAGAAGTGTTTGCTAAACGTATGATGAAATTCCTAGGAGCGGTTCAGAAGGTGCATCACCTGATACTATCATCTGGGTTCCTTGAGGTACGGATGCTTCCCTTTTTGGATGAATTATTTACCTCTTTTTGCTTAGTTGCAGGTATGAAATTCCAAACCAAAATTATCTTCATTGAATATATCATTTACTCCACCTATCTTTGTTGGATTTTGCTGCACTTTTCAACATATGAAGTTTCTACCTGCTCTTTCTAAAGGTTCTCTTACAATCTCCTGGCACATTTTACCGTCAACCTCCTCAAATGTGTAATTTGCAAACTCTGAAGCTCGAAATGAGGTTTACTAGAGGCTGCTTGCGTTCAATTGCATACTTACTCAAGATATGTCCTATTATAACAACTCTTATACTTAAGTCAAAGGAGGTAAGCATTCATCAAACTCCCCGTGTTTGGTTCACTAAACTTCCAGTTTATACAAAATTTAATGCTTTTAAAATAGCTGCACAACTCATCCAGAATGTTGTTTGGAGATTGCCATTAAGTAGTTTGCTTTTCTTATTTGTCCTTATTTCATTTTGTGATATTAAACCATCGTTTTTTGTTACTAAGTGACTAATCATTTGTTTTAATTGTTTGGAAATAGTCGAATTTACCCGACATTGCAGATGATTGGGAAGCGGGATTCTCAACGTGCATGTTTTCTCACCTCAAGTTTGTCCAGATTACAGGGGCGGATGGATGTGATAATGAACTCCAGTTTCTGAGGTTTTTGCTGACAAACTCTACGGTATTGGAGAACTTGATTTTAATAGTTCGATCTACTAGTGACTCACTTGATGGAGGCAAACAACTAAGGCAATTTGAGAGGAACCTTGGAGCACTTCCAACAGCTTCATCTAGTGTGAAAATTAAGTTCTATTAGAAGATGGCATTGCGAGCTGACTGGAATGAGTCATATTAAGCCGTTCAAAAGGAACCTAAGACCACTTCCAAAAAGCTTAATCAGGTATTACATTTTAAACTTTCAACTGTAGTAGAAGACATTATTGGCAAACTACTGGAACTTTTTTTTGAATTCATCAAACTACTGGAACTTATACCTTGTAATAATTGGAAACTTTAGGTACCTTTTGGATTCCCTGAAATCTATGGATAATGTGTTTGAGCTGCCTTGTGTATGTCAATGCTATAATGCTAAGACCAGTTAACTATCTCAACGTAATTAAGTAGAGGGATACTAGAAGGAAGAGCAAATTTATTCTGCACAGGAAAAACATTTCAAGAAAAATTACCTTAGACTGCACATTTCTTGTTCCTTCTAGTAATTTTGTGTGGGCATCAATACCAAAAAAAAGAATAATAATAATAAATAGAGCAACAATAGTTGTAATGTGGGTCTCAGTTAGAAGTCAGAAATATATTGGCATTATGCATTAAGGTAGTGCAGGGCTGTAGCAAATATTCTGGGCCCCTAGGCGAACATACTGAAGCAGGGACATGTATAAGCAAAATTAAAAAATAAAATCCTAGCAATTATTTACTTACTGTCTGCAAGAAAATAAGTGATCAATAATATCTGCTCCCGACTCTTGAAATAAGTGATAGAAAAATTAAATTGTGACTCAGAAAATAAAAAGACCGACATGATCACCAAAAAAAAAAAAAGAACTGTTCATGTTTTACTTTAGTTAACTGTTTTTCTTTTTTGTCTTTATTCTTTATGCATTTTTTACTCAGATTGATCCTTAAGACTTAAAATTTGATTGAGGTAACAAAAGGTCAGTTCAATTTCCCAGCTAGTTCATGGTTGAAATGCTAGCAAATTGTTGGTTTAGTATCTGAGTATTATTCACAACTTTTGAATTTGTATGCTTGTCGTGTATGCTTGTGAACTAGAACAGCCATGAGCCATTATTATGAATTGGGTCCTTGCTGTTGTCACTGTTTCTTATCGCGGATTAATTCGTGATGGGGTGATAACACTGATAAGTTAAAGTTACAAATGCGTTTAGGAAAACAAGCCCCTTAAACAAAACAGAAATTATAGCATTCACTTTGAATTTTCAACACTTTTTCGGTCACTTTAAAGTTTGGATTGTACTTTTGGTTTGGCCTTTCACCTTCCCATAATTTCGTTGAAACTTCTATTGTTGCGATTTAATCTCATTCGGTCATTGGATTGGATTATGGTTGGCAAGTCATCAATATAATGTTTATAGTCATTGGATAGATTAAATCTGATGGTATATGGCCGTGTTTGTTAAAATGTTTTGTCAAAATACTTTCTTCTCTTCTTCGTTGATCGAAACAGACAATAACAGTTTAGATGCCCCGCCAATTGTCCTGCCAAAAGTTGACGAATGTAAGCTTTGGGCCAGGACGAGAAAATGAACAATGACTTTTCTTTAAGCTTGTAGGACAGCAGTATAGGAATATGTCCGAATCAGTTGACTCAAAGTCTTGCACAAATATGACCCAGTCCACTGTGTGCCCTTTATCATACGCAACAAATTTGTGGATACAATTATTTACAAGTCTTCGTAGCTTTAGAGCTAAACCAGCCTGTGCGCTCTTGAAGATTCTGCTAATTGTGTATTAATACATGAATAAGAATTTTCAAAAATTTCATCAGAAACACAATAACATGGGTAGTTCTAATCATCTATTTATGATTTTCATCTACTTGTTATCTGTTTCTAGCCTACTGCTCATACAGTATCCAACTGTACAAGCACAACAGTACCGTTTCCATTTATGTCCAGACGCTAATCACACTACTAATAGTACATTTCAGAAAAATCTCAACCTTCTTCTTCCTTCACTTCCCCCGGCCGACCTTTCAGTTAGCAACAATGGATACTATAACGCAACCGTTGGCCAAAATCTGGATAGTGCTGTTTACGGATCTTTCCAGTGCAGAGGTGATGTTCCATTAGATGATTGTCGAAGCTGTGTTAAAGTCGGCGCTGATGATATAAAAAGAAATGATAGATGTCCAAATTCTAAACAAGCAATTATTTGGTATGATTTATGTATGCTAAGGTATTCAAATCAATCTTACTTTGGTATTATGGACGACGACCTATGGTATCTACACAATGTTCATAATATTTCTAATCCAGATCAGTTTAGATCAACTTTACGTGGTCTCATGGATCGTTTAGCAAGACAAGTTGCGTCTGATAATGGTACTTCTGCCAAATTTGCTGCTGGTTACACAAATTTTACAAATACTACAAAAATATATGGTTATGTACAGTGTACGGAAGATGTATCATCAAGTGATTGTAATCAGGGTCTTCTTCGATCCATATCACTATTACTAAATATTACTGAGGCATCACAGGGTGGACAACTTATCAGTCCTAGTTTAAATTTGAGATTTGAAATATATCCTTTGTTTCCATCTATGACTACTCCCTCGTCGCCTCCATTGTCTTCTCCTGCACCAGGACCACTCGTATCCCCACCATCTGCAACGAACACAACTGCATCGGACTGTAAGTAGTATTTCTTTGTTATGTGATACAATATTCATTTGACCTCTAACCTTAACAAAATAAGAGAGAAACTTTACCAATTCAGTTTCATGTTCATTGGATTTGCATGAGTGATAATATTTGCACTCTGCTATAGCCCCTAATTGAGAAATGTTCATATTCGTGCAGCAAATGGTCATAAAACATTCATACTTGCTGTTAGCATAATTGCGCCTTCAGTTGTCGCAGTACTTTCCGCGATTGCCGTTTGGTTCTTCTGTTTCCAGAGAAACAAAAAACGGGCCGAGTTTTTTGACAGTAAGTAACTGTCTTTCAAACAGAAAATGCTTCTTCCTATGGTTTAGGGACATATGCTTCTTCCTATGGCTTGATACCTTTATCAAATTAGAACATCTGACTTATTTGGCACCCGCTTATTGTTGTTATGCTCATGAAGATGTGGATGAGGAGATTCAAAGTACAGAATCATTGCAATTCAACTTCAGCACAGTAAGTGCTGCAACAAATAATTTCGCTGAAGCTAATAAACTCGGAGAAGGTGGGTTTGGCCCTGTATACAAGGTATGAAACATGTAAAATGCATGTAAAATAAGACTTGGAATTAAATTCCCTATAAGTGATTTCCTTGCATAGCTTTTTAGATTGTTTAGAACTTTTTGGTTTCGTTTGTTGTCCTTAGGGTACACTATCAGACGGGCAACAGATTGCGGTGAAGAGACTATCAGAAGATTCAGGACAAGGTGAACAAGAGTTCAAGAATGAAGTCACCTTAGTAGCTAAGCTGCAACACAGAAATCTTGTGAAGCTTGTTGGTTTCAGTCTAGCTGGTGAAGAAAAACTACTCATCTATGAATTCATGCCAAATGCAAGCCTTGACAAGTTCCTATTCGGTTTGACTCCTATTCTATGTCTGCTTATGGTTATTTAATCAGCATAGTGATACGATTCATAGATATTTTTTTTTAGATTAAAAAGGTGCCTAAAGGTCTGGTTTTTTTGGTTGGGTGAATGTGCAGACCCGGTTAAATGTACACAGCTGGATTGGGAAAGACGATACAAGATAATTAGAGGGGTAGCAACAGGACTTGTCTATCTTCATGAAGAGTCCAGACTGAAAATCGTCCATCGGGATCTCAAAGCCAGCAATATATTATTAGATAAGGAAATGAATCCTAAAATTGCAGATTTCGGAATGGCTAGGCTTTTTGTGCTTGACCAAACTCAAGCTAGTACAAAAAGAATTGTTGGAACGCAGTGAGTATATATAACTTTGAAACATTGACCATCTAATTGTTCATAACTATCTTAAAGCAAAATATGACATTCCTATTTGGTTTGGGTGTTGGGATTTACAGTGGCTACATGGCTCCAGAGTATGTAATGCATGGGGAATTTTCTGTGAAATCAGACGTTTTTAGTTTTGGTGTCCTAGTTTTAGAGATTGTTAGTGGACAGCAGAACAGCAGTTTTCAGCAATCAGATATTGCCCAGGACCTTCTAAGCTATGTGAGTATCAATATTAATATGTCTTTTGCGCGCAATCTGCTTTTGTTTACGCCATGGATAATAACATGAAGGTGAAACTGTTGCAGGCATGGAGACATTGGAATAATGAATCTGCTATAGAAATTTTAGATCCAACTTTGAAAGACACATGTTCTAGAAGTGAGGTGGTGAGATGCATCCATGTTGCGTTATTATGTGTTCAAGAAAATGTTGCAGATAGACCCTCAATGCCGCTGGTTGTCCGAATGCTCAATACCTACTCTGCAATCAATCCCGATTTACCCTTGTCACCTGCGTTTTTGGGGGATAGTACAAAGTCTCATCCAACACCAGGCAAAAGTAGTGAAGAACATGAAAGCACGAAGAACAAATCAAACAGTGATGCAGGGACGTGGAGCGTGAATGAAGTTACAATTTCTGAAGTATGCCCTCGATGATAATACAATCTTTGTTCACTTGTCTTCTTCTTATTTCATCTTTTCTTACTTGTAGTTTAAATAAGTACTCATGTTTGTTATTGGTGTTTTGAATAAGTTTTTCGTTAAATTTGAAAGGTTATTTTAAAGTTAGTCCGAAGCCTACTGCCTACAAATCCGGATAGCTAAGCAAAAAAAATAAAGAAAAATTCCCTACTTTGAATAAGCAGGGAATTTATTACTATATTTTGGAAGTGTATTGGGCTAATGTGAGTCCACGAGTAGTACGCCTCATTTATCTTCTTTATTTGCTTTTTGTTTCCTTAGAGCATCTCCAATGGAGATGCCATGTGCTAGTTTTGTGGAAGCAATTTTAAGACATCTTTTAACAAAAATAAATGATTAAAATCCTTACTTTTAGGAAGTTCAAATTTTTTATCTCCAACTAGTCAAGTCTAGTTTTGATTAAGAATATAGGTGGAACAATTCTATTGGTCACTATCATATTTTTGAAATTCAAAGTATACCAAATAACTACTTTTGTCTCTTGAAAATTCTTTCACATCCTTAAATAGATCCTGTGAAATTAGAGGATTAGGTAACTACTTGTCAAATCACCTTCACATTATCTTTACAGACTCCCATTGGAGAGGAATTTTTGATAAAAAGTGATAAATACTTAAATATAGGAAGTTAGTTAACATCTACCCATTGAAGTTAGTCAATTAGCAAGTAGAGCTTTGTGCTTTGTTGTCAAAAGGCGCCCTAGGCTACCCATTCACGGTATGGGCACCTCGCCTCGCTAGGGTGCCAATGTGACTTATTCCCTCCAAGGCGCTTGAGTTAGGCACTTTGAGGAATTTTGGGGCCCTGATAATGCGCCCAAGGCAATCATACCTACTACACTCAGCATAACCATCGGATTGACAGTCAAAGTGGCAGTCAACCATGTTGACTACCATCGGATTGACAGTAAAGCGGCAGTCAACCATGTTGACTAAGTGGATAAATGTTGAAAACTTTGGTACCCTCCTGAACTGCTGAACATTTCCTGAAAATTCAAAACCTCCCATCCATGACGATCTTAAAGGTGATCAAGAAGGGATTGAATGAAGGGGTTCTAGATAACTGCGAATGGGAATCAGGGGCCACCCATAGGAAGCAATAAGAAGATGAAATAAAATGAACGATTTTTCATAAATTGGGACCCCTTGATTTGGCGTTTCACCTATTTTGGTAAATTTTTCTTTGTATGTATAATGATTCCCATTAGTTTTTCTTGTACTGATATGACTTGTCTCCTGAGACATAGTCATTCACAGCCACAACCTTCGAACTTGTGGATAAAAATGATTCCTTTTGTCTTCAAAGACTTCTAGATGCAAGACTTGCCCATGAACCCTTCAAGGCTGGTGGGCGAAAACAAAAATTTAAAACACACATGATCAGTAGAAACAAGAAGCATGGGATGTTCTAATGTGCTTTCAATGTTCTTCGTCTACTACTTGTTTATCCTACAATACACAAGTGCACAAGAGTATGTGTATCATTTTTGTTTAGTAGATAACTACACTACTAGCAGTACATTTCAATCGAATCTCAACTTTATTTTTTCTACACTGTCTTTAGACAGCAACGATATCATAGACAATGCATACCTCAACAACACAATTGGGGAAACCCCTGATACGGTTTATGGATCTCTACAGTGTAGGCCTAATCTCTCCAGTATTTGCCCAGCTTGTGTTAAAATGGCTATTCAAGAGATCAAACGTAGATGCCCCAATTCTGAGCAAGCAATTATTTGGTATGACACATGTATGTTTAGATATTCAGATCAGTTTTACTTTAATATTATGCAAGATAGACCAGGAGTTTATCTATGGAATGTTAATAATGTCTCTGTTCCTGATCAGTTTACCCCAGTTGTAGGGGAATTGTTGAATGATTTGGTAGGAAAAGCTGTGTCTAGTAGTTTACTTCGTAATTTTGCTAGTGATGAAAGAAATGTTACTAGTCATACCAAAGTATATGCATTCGTACAGTGTACTGCAGATATATCTGCAAGTAATTGTAGACAATGTCTTCTTGGGGCTATATCTGAATTACCAAATTGTTGTGATGAGAAAAGTGGTGCAAGAATTATTAGACCTAGTTGTAATTTTAGATACGAATTATATCCCTTCCTGGGAGATACTACAACTCCTTCACCGCCTTTATTATCTTCTCCTGCTCCTCTCATATCACCGCCTCCTCCCATATCACCGCCGCCGTCAACAAATTCTACTGCACCAAACTGTAAGTAGTACTCCTTTCCATTGTTATGCAATAATATATGTTTCATTTTCAATTTTAGTGATGATAGTCGAGCTGGAAGAGTGTATGGAAGTACTCCTGCGTCGTATATGTTCATGAGACCTTGTTGTCAGTATGGTATGCGGCATTTTAGGGGTTTGGGTAGCTAACCAAGATTTCATTCTTACAATTTATAGGATTGTTGCTTCTCATGAAAATTATCAAATCTACCCATACTTAAACTCTGCTCCTAATTTAAAAATGTTCATGTTCGTGCAGCAAACAGGAATAACACACCCATACTTGGTATTAGTATCGTCGTTCCAATGGTTATTGTAGTACTTTCCGCGATTACCTTCTGGTTCTTCTGTTTACGGAGAAAGAAAACAAAGACAAAGTATATTGACGGTAAGTTAGCTATCCCTCAAACATGACACCTCTGGATATATACTGCTTGATAGCTTTCCCAAATTTGAAAATCTTGCTTCTTTGGTCCACACTAATTGTTGTTTTGCTCATTCAGATTTCAATGATGAGATGCGAAGTACAGAATCCTTGCAATTCAGCTTTAGTATAGTAAGTGCTGCAACAGATAATTTCTCCGAAGCAAGTAAACTCGGAGAAGGTGGATTTGGCTCTGTTTATAAGGTACTGAAAACATCTAAATTTATGTGAATTGAAACTTGGAAGTGAATATCAAATAGGTGATTGTTTCTAAAAAAAAAAAAAAAAGAGATTGCTCAAAACTTTTACTTTTTGGTTTCGTATGATGTCCTCAGGGTACACTTCCGAATAGCCAAGAGATAGCTGTGAAGAGGCTATCCAAAAATTCCAGACAAGGTGGACAAGAGTTCAAGAATGAAGTTACTTTGGTTGCTAAACTGCAACACAGAAATCTTGTGAAGCTTGTTGGTTTCAGTCTAGCTGGTGAAGAAAAACTACTCATTTATGAATTCATGCCAAATGCAAGCCTTGACAAATTTCTATTCGGTTTGTGTTCTACTTTGTTTCTGTTTATTCTTATTCTATCGACATAGTTGGATATAGAGACACTTCTTTTAGACTAAAATGGTGGTCGAAAAGTTGAGAGTTTTTTTGGGTGAATGAATATGTAGATCCAGTTAAACGTAGACAGCTGGATTGGAACAGACGATATGTGATAATAGGAGGGATAGCAAGAGGACTTGTCATTCTTCATGAGGAGTCCCGCCTCAAAATCGTCCATCGGGATCTCAAAGCCAGCAATATATTATTAGATAAGGACATGAATCCTAAAATTGCAGATTTTGGCATGGCTAGGCTTTTTGTGCTTGACCAAACTCAAGCTATTACAAAAAGATTAGTCGGAACACAGTAAGTATATAAACTTCGAGTCACTGAACATCTATTTAACTGTTTTCAAACAAGTTGTGATATTCTTATTTGTTTGGGTGTTGGGAATTGCAGTGGCTACATGGCTCCAGAGTATATACGGCATGGTCATTTCTCTGTGAAATCAGATGTTTTTAGTTTTGGTGTCTTAGTTTTAGAGATTGTTAGTGGACAGAGGAACAGCAGTTTTCATAAAACAGATATTGCTCGTGACCTTCTAAGCTATGTGAGTATCAATTATATGTCTATTTGTGTATCTAATCTACTATTATTAAGGATGGATAATGACATGAAGGAGAGATCTATGCAGGCATGGAGACATTGGAATAATGGTTCTGCTTTAGAAATATTAGATCCAACTTGGAAGGACACATGTTCTGTGAATGAGGTGTTGAGATGTATTCATGTTGCATTACTATGTGTTCAAGAAAATGTTTCAGATAGACCGTTAATGCCGATGGTTGTCCCAATGCTCAACAGCTACTCTGCGATCAATCCCGATTTACCTTCAGCACCTGCATTTTTGGTTGATGATATGAGACAAATAAAGCCCTATCCAACCTTATATATGAGCAACAGTGAAGAACAAGGAAGCTCGAAGAGCCAGACAAATAGTAAAGCAGGGACGTCGAGTGTGAATGAAATTTCAGTTACTGAGCTATACCCTCGATGACCATACACTACTAAATTTTCAGAATTCTTTTCAAATTGGGTTGGCACTTTTTTCTTTTTTTCAACTTTCGTTTCTTTCGTTTTTTTTCCTGGCAATATTTGCATTTTAAAAGCATTCTTCAGGCAAGAATTGGAGATTCGGTTCTCAAGTAATAGTGTATGGCTAGTCTTGAGTGTCATTGTCATGTAGAAAGTGTGAGAGTGAGCTGTTGACAACCTGTCAACAGCTATCAACGGTTAACCACCGCACACTAGTGAGCATGAGTCCTTTATATACCAGAGTTGTGTCCTTGTAAATCTCATCCTTTCCAGATCAATAATCAGAAACCATTTTATCCAAAATGTAGATCTTCAAGTACAAAATTACTTGGCCATGTACAAAAAAAATTACTCTATTGATCTTAAGCTGCAGTTCTGACCATCCTTGGTGACTTTGAGAAACTGAGGGCTTTCACTGAGAAACTAAAATAGACGATCTCCATCTCCAGGATGCGCGATGCATTAGTCATTCCAAAGTAGTAACATTGAACATATGGATTGATCACCAGATCTTCTCCGGATCGGGGTAATACCGCTCGTTTCGTTCGAGCACCGAAACCGAAAATTTCAGGTGATTTCGTCCATCTCGGTCGAAATCGAACACATTGAACCCACAACTCTTATGGAAGAGAAATCATCCATAACTTTCTGATAGTCCCCAAAATGTGGACCAAAAAGTTGCACTATGGATGAAAATAACATCCACAACTTTGTTTGACTGGCTGCTTTAGGGCCGGCTGATTTAGTAGGGAAGCCGGAAAACAATATTACTATCCTAGGGGATGTTATAAGGGGTGTCAAAAAATAATGAAAAGTCTAACAGACCTTACAACTAGGTTACAGCGAAGAACAAGTAAATGCAACATGGAGCGTGAATGAAATGTCAGTAACTGAATTATACCCTCGATGACGAAACAGTCCTACCTATGTTGTAAAAAGCGTGCGAGGCGTTGCCTAAGGCGCCCGAGGCGCCCGAGTCATTGGATGAGCGCATCGCATCACTTTAGCGACTCGGTTAAAGGGGTTAACGCCTTAGTCGAGCGCCTCGAGCGCCTTTGGCGCATCGCGTAATTCTGATGCGCCAAAAAAAAGCGCCCAAGTCGACCATTTGGTATTCAATGTTAGCAGTGTAGGAAGAACATTTGACGATTTTTGATTTTGTAAATAAGTGATATGAAGATTTTATTACTATATTTACAAATAAGATTAAAACCTGCTACTATATATAGTCGCATGAAGATTTTCATATTAAGTGATGGATGCAATTATGATAATAAGTTCTCATCAATGGTATGTTCATAACTGTACGGAATCTACAGATATAAAATATGTTAAGAACAGTAATTATTCACATGTAACATTAAGACCTTTCCAATCCATATATATATACTTGCCAGTCAATTGTAAACTGAAAGATCAATTTCATTCATGAAGAATATGTAAAGAGAATTTTTATTTCCATGTTTATATCAATCAAGAGTGATGATCTTTTTTCTTTCCATATTTCATAGTTGATTGACAACTATCAAACGCCAATCTTTAATTTTTCTTTCCATAAGTAATCCAGCGTGCATGATAGTTAATTTTGTTTCATATACAGTATACTTGATTGTTGACTTCCATTGTTGAAGAAAGAAGAATGGAAGATGTCGCGGCTGCTGATGATTGTTCTTGGTAATGATTCACCTCCACCACCATCACAATCATCTACAGCAACAACATTCATTTCTTTTTGATTCACTCGAATACTCGATGACTGATTGGAGATTAGTGAGAAGAAAGATGACCCACAGTAGAATACTTGTCGTAATCAGCTATCGATCACATACAAAAGTCAACTTTGACAGTTACGGAAAGATCAAATTAAGGTTACCATAGTTGTCAATCACCCATCAAATATGGAAGGAAAATGTTGGATTTAGGAGAAATTATTCTGAATTAAATGCTTAGTTACAGAAATGTTTGATCTTTCAAGTTTTTACCGTTGGCATTTGACAATACAAGTCTTTGAACTCATTTTTCATTAGCTGGTCGCCTTGAGCGCATTAGGCGCGACTAAGTCGCGATGCGTGAGGCGCTTGGCTTGGCGACTCGCCTCGCCTCGCGCCTCACACAACATAGAGTCCTACATTCTCAATCTTCTGTTTTCAGTTTCAATTAAATTTGTAAGCTATCTTAAGCCGCAATTCGGACTATTCCCACATCAGAGTATGAATCTTGGCCGGTGTCTTGAGAAGTTTATCATTCCATTCAGGAATCAATTACACTACTAGCAGTAGCTATGTAAATCAGTTTTTTTTGAGAGGTTTGAAGGGTTTGATCAATAAGAAACAAAACTGAAGCCCGGTTAAACAATGAAACGGTCATGAACGTCGTCTAGGTGATGATGATTCATTTATGCTAATTTCAGATTTAACAGTGAACGGCACACTTTCTCCTAAGCGGACACAAATGTGGTAGCCTGGTAGTTGCAAAGCTTGGTACCTTTGAAAATTGCTTTGAACTACAACAGTTGTGCACCTGCCATTCAGGGCGGGTGTACAAAATGAATGAAAACTGATCAAGTCTTCACCTCAGCAACAGAATGATCACCCATAGTGATTAGCCAATTAGCGACGTTGGGGGTGTGGTGTACTCTCAAGGCCCAGGCCCAGGCTAACTCCAGGATAGATTTAGATTGAGAGGATATTTTGGTAAATCAGCACATTCTTGTATTGTTTGAGAAAAGTGCGACGGGGTGAGCATTTGGTCCGAAATTCGTCGACCCACTCGACTTTTTGCAGTCCAATCTGTTCAATATTGGATAGCATACAAATGCAGTTTTTGATATCTAATGAATTTCAGATTCGGTGCAGTTGGAGTCTTAAAACATTTTAGGTTCCACTGTTTAGAACAGTGGTAACCTTCAGGGGTTTGAATGTATCAAAAAAAGAATATTAAAAATTCGTTGAACATCCACATTCGCTATTTTAAGTACTAACTCATTCATATCCAATCTATAAATCAACACACCTATTGGATACAAAAAAACACACCTATTGGATACAAATTCATTGGATAAGGATCGAATGTGGACGCGAAATTCAAAATCCACAAAATATTAGATGCGACCCGGATGGGGCCAAAACCGACCCAATCCAGTCCATGACTCCATGCTACTAGAGGGAGAGTGAGGCCGGATCCGAATCCAAACCTCATCCATTGCCCCGGATCCGAATTTCAGCCTCATCCGTTGCCCCGTATCCGAATTCAGCCTCATCCACCCACTAAAAACAGCTTCTCACCTCAAATTTCTCCTTTAATGGCGATATTTGCAACACTCCCAGGCCTCAATCTCTTCTCATCCCCTCCATCAAACTCTCGACTCCCATCTCCCTCCGATCCAACACCCAAACCCTCTCTTCCAATCCCAATTCCAAGATACCCCAAACCCTTAAAATCACAAAAATCCCCCCCAAAACCTCCAAATGAACCCACCACCGCCACCAGCCCAGCTTTCAAAACCTTCCACCGCCGTACAAAATACTACAAACCCGTCACCGACGGAGTAATTTCCTCCGACGGTGACCGTTCCGTGGTCATAGGTGAATCCGGGGTATCCTATTTGTTGCCTGGTGCTCCATTTGAGTTCCAATTTAGTTACTCCGAGACACCTAAAGTGAAACCCTTGGCGATTCGCGAACCGGCTTTTCTGCCGTTTGCGCCACCCACGATGCCCAGGCCATGGACTGGGAAAGCTCCGTTGAAGAAATCGAAGAAGAATATACCGTTGTTTGATTCTTTCAATCCACCACCAGTGGGAATGAAAGGTGTGAAGCAGGTTGAAATGCCAGGGCCGTTTCCGCTCGGGAAGTTTCCGAAGCAGGGAATGACCAGAGAGGAGATTATGGGGGAGAGGTTGACCAGAGAGGAGGTTAGGATGTTGGTTAAGCCTCATTTGTCTCATAATCGCCAGGTTAATCTTGGTAAGGAGTCTAATTTTATCGTTATGGACGGTGTTTGGTTGTCAATTTTCGGATAATTATGTTATAGAGTGCCACCATAGTGTTTGAATTGTGTCCTGACTGAGCAGTCGGGTCTATTTGTGACTGCGTTGTTGCCATGGCATGGCATATGAGTATATGTATGATTCTTCGATAGTTGTTTTGTATGTGAGGTGGTTGTATGGACCGTGTTTGATTTTCGTACCACAATGTGTTTGAATTGGGTCCTGACTGGGCGGTCGTGTCTATTTGTGACTGCATTGTTGCCTTGCCATCTAGGATATGTTTGATACTTCAATAGTTGTTTTGTAATAAGCTTTCATAGCTCAGTTGGTTAGAGCACCCTGTTTTGCATGTGAGGTGGTTGTTAGAGAATTTTGTAATCGGGGTTCTTTTGCAGGGAGGGATGGCTTGACACATAATATGTTGGAGTTAATCCATGAGCACTGGAAGAGGCAAAGGATTTGTAAGGTTCGATGTAGAGGTGTGCCGACTGTTGATATGGACAATGTCTGCTATCATCTTGAGGTTAGACAATGAGTTTTTTGTTTGATTGTATTGGGAAAACTTGAGATTGTATGGTCTTTGTTGCTCCCTGCTCAAGTATGAATGCTAAATAATGCCAGGAAAAGACGGGTGGAAAGATAATTCACCGAGTTGGGGGTGTTTTGTATCTTTTCCGTGGAAGAAATTATAACTATCGAACTCGTCCACAATACCCTGTAATGTTATGGAAGCCAGCCACTCCTGTTTATCCGAAACTCATCCAGGAAGCTCCGGAAGGTTTGACCAAATTTGAGGCTGCTGACATGATAAAAAAAGCGAAGAATCTGCTACCAATTTGTAAACTAGGTAAACATTTGTCTCACATCTGAAGCAATTCATTTATCCTTACGTTTCTTCATCAGTAAAATGCATAAAACTGTTTACATCATTTCTCAATTAAGATTGAGATAGAAACTGTTTACAGGCTAATTTATTGAAATCTGAATGCATCGTAGATACGGTGGAGGCAGGTAGACAAACCTAGAAAATAACATGGATGTCTGGGTAACACTAGTTTCTAGGTTGCTTACATTGATTTCTACCCGCATTCGTGTAGTGACTTCCGCTGCTGGTGTTATTAATTTCTTTCCTGTATAACATGTCTGGTCTGCAAGTTTTTAACTTGCTAATAATAATGCAAAATGTTCCTTATGATAGCTCTATATAGTGTCTGGTTCGATTTATGCAACTGCGGCTAATTTCATCTTTCTACATACAGCTAAAAATGGAATTTATATGAACCTTGTAAAGGATGTCAGGGATGCTTTTGAAGGAAGCCCGTTGGTGAAGATTGACTGCCATTGAATGCATGCAAGTGATTATAAAAAGATTGGTGCAAAGCTTAAGGTCCGTGCATTTTGTACTGATACAAAGAGAAGTTTAATTCATGATCATTCGGCCTGGGGTTTACACTTTCCTGATGTTATTTTGCTGATGGTTATTTGATAACAGGAGTTGGTACCTTGCGTTTTACTGTCTTTTGATGACGAGCAAATATTGGCATGGAGGGGCAAAGAATGGAAATCTATGTATCCTGAAGCTCCGCCTTCAGTCTCAGTCAGTAATCGCTTCAACGATGGTGCTTCCCTAAATTCAGGTAACCCAGAGGAGAGTAAAGTCTTATACTGCTTAATTTCACTTATTCGAAAATTCCGGAGTGAACAATTGCCAATAGCCTTTTGCGGACGATGACTAATTATAGAATCTACCGTTAAGACGAGTTTCAGTACATTTGTTACTACTAAAATGTAGGGGTGTAGCTAGCATAGGATGTGGTTCACCTATAACGTCGGAGCCAAAGGGTTGGCACATTTCACATTCTTTTATAAAGCTTAACTGGATCGGTCACGTTAATGTTCCTCTTGCTAGATAAATGTTTGGCCTTATCATGGTTGCCTTATGAAGCATGTATTGATGGGTCTTACTGCTCTATTATGGTTGTTGTGTTAAGTCTGTAAGGTGATTCCATCTTTCTGATTACTCTGTTGTGGTTTGCCGGTGCTTTTTCAGGAGAATTGTATAGCGCGAATGAAAGACAAGTCCCTGCATTGGAGGTTGCTAGCCCAAAATTTATGTCAAGATGGAAGATGGCAATTGAGTCAAGCAAGGCATTATTACTGGATGAGATTGAACTCGGGCCAGATGAGCTTCTAGAGAAGGTCGAGGCGTTTGCAGACACATTACAGGCTGCAGAACACTCGTATCCTGCACTAATAATGTCAACTGGTGAAGGTGCCTGTATCTTAAACAGGGATGACGAAGATGGATCCGATAACCTGAGCAACGACGATGATGAAGACTATGACAGCGAATATGGTTCCGAAGATGAAGACTACAATAGTTCCTTTGAAGAATTAGAGTCATCAATCCCTAGGGGATCGTTGCCAGTGGACGCAATAGTGGAACAACTGACGTTAGATCAATTGTAAGAATACTGTATATGATGTTAGTATCAGTATATGAAAGCATACGTGTAAAGAATGTGTACTGTGTTTTTAGTAAAACAAAAAGCTTCATTAACTAGCAGGAAGTCCTACAGCAGCATATTAATCGTCAGGTTCATGGGTGTGCTAGTGACCCAAAGTCTAGCAACTCATGGATTTGAGCATGCATGTTTGGGTACTGGATAGGTTTATTAGAACTTTTTAGACAAAATTAAAAAAAAAAAGCTGATTTAGGGACCGACAAAATTACTTGAGAGACTGGGTTTACGATCCCTATTCCAGAGTGGGTTATAAGGGGTGTCAAAATGCTATGAAAAGTCTAAGTTACCCTTTCAACATTAACAAAAACCTAACAAAGAAACTAATTTTCAGTTTCAATTTCTTTCAACTCTTTATCTTCTTCTTCATCGTCTCCTCCCACTGCCCCTCTCTCTCCCTCTCTATTTCTACGAACCTCATCGTCTCGATTAATCAACGATTCAGAATGGTTAAAAATGATAGTTCAGAGTGATTTTCGGCTGGGTGAAACCCTAAAAATCTAGACGAAAATTCAATTGTCGTCTGTATTGCATGCAAACAAGACGAAAAATAACTTACCAAATGTGTCGCAACCAATGCAGCCGAAAATAGGCTTAATTTTGAAACACCTAGCCGAAAATTGTTGCGTTTGGTATGAAATATCCAGACGAAAATAAAAAAAAAATTGGTATTCGTTGAACTTTATTTTCGTCTGGATTAATTCAGTACTTCCCCAAATTTTTCCCAAATTCGAAAATTGTCGGTTGAATTAAGAACACAACCCAACCGAAATTGCAATTTTCGACTGGATTTTGGGTTAAAAGTGAGCCGAAAATAGGCTCTGGAACTCACAAAATTCACATTTTTTACGTGATTTGAAAGATTGGAACACAATATAGGCATACCTGAGTGTTTTCTATAGTTGATCCGTGATGTACTGGGGGAAAGTGTTCATAATCTTCAGGATTGAGCTCCAGATTGTGAACAATGGCATCGTTTGTGCCTATTAACTAATGAATTCTAATTAAGTAGGGATATTTTGGTATTTAAGAAAATATGTTGGATAAGGGGATTTAGAAAAAGCTTAGAAATAACCCTATTTTGTCTTATTACCCGGTCTCCCTAGTAATTTTGCCGGTCCCTAAATCAGCCTTTATCAAAAATGAATATCATTCACAAACTAGGAAAGTTTCTGTTTTGTGGACTTTTCACGCAAGCTAATAGGGTTCCTAATAGAGTTCTGATCCTAGCTAACTTTTTACCAAAGTTTTCTTTACTTGAAGCTAATAGGGTTCCTAATATAGTTCTGATCCTAGCTAACTTTTTCGCAAAGTTTTCTTTACCTATATATACTTGTAAGATAATCTCAATCTCATTCATCAAAATATTTTTTTTTCTCACAAAGAGAGAGCTTTGATTTTATTATTACTAGCAATGGAACAAGTGATTGTGGTGGGTTTAGATGATAGCGAACAAGGTTATTATGCTCTTGAAGAAACTATTGATTACTATCAAAAGCAAGAGAAATCAGAAAATCGGATGATCAATAAAGAGAGGCAAAAGTGGGAAAACGGCAGCGAGTTGTTTCCAGATTATAGTTTCAAGATAATCGTTGTTCATGCTAAACATAGACCTAACGGTATGTTTTAGGGTTCGCGTTCAGGGTTTAAGCCTTAATCTTTGTTTACTTTGTGGAGAAGGTAAATCAAGTTGTTGTATGCTAATCTAAGCTTTTGTCCTCCAGGCCAAGAAGATTTGCAGGAGCAAGAGGCTGTTCTTGCGGAGAGATGGGCAAAGATTAACAAAAGGGCAACAGAGATATGCAGCAGTAAATCGGTAAGTTTTGTATTGCTAGGGATTTGCTGTTTGAGCCTCAGAGCCTGTCAGTTATCTCAATATTGTGTCCTGCGCGGATTGGTTAGATTGTGCATAGACATCAAGAACATATAAACAGATACTTTTATAGTCTGCGGCCGAAGAAAACATACCATGATACATTCGTCGTTTGATGAGTTTGTAATCCAAACACAGATTTACTTGTAATTGCTTATATATAGGTTGCTAATGTGCAAATGGAGGTGATTGAAGGCGAACCAGGACCTGTATTGTGTGAAGCTGCGAGGAGACACAAGGCGAAGAAGTTGGTCGTGGGTTGCCGAGGTTTGGGGAGCTCATTCCTATCAGAGGATAAGAAATGGTAACTTGTTTATGCAACACAACTTGCGAATAGAGGGATGTCTGATTCCATCATTAAATTACTAAGCAATTAACTTTTTTTTTTTTTGCAGGGTCGGCTTAGGAAGCGTTAGTTTCTACTGTGTAACCAATTGCCAATCTAGCAGACCACAAGTTATGAGGAAGGTGCAGGTCAAGAACTCTGCATAATGTGGGGCACTGGAAGTTGAGAGCCAGGTCAAGAACTCTTCCAAAATGTCTTTGTTAGGAAGGATTATTAGAGAAATTAGGAGTTCATCTTGTTGTCACTTCAATATCATTCTCTCTTAGTGCACATGTTTAAAGGGATTTCAGTGATATAAAATTTTGCTTTACAATTAGTGATAATGCCATATCTTTATCAATTACTGTTCAGAGAAATTATGACCCGAGGAAGTACTAAATTGTAGCAAAGCATGGTAAACTTACAAATAGCAGTGGGATATCCCCATTGCAATTATCATCCACAAGCAAGGCAATCACACAATTCCCAGATCCAAAATGATCATGGACTTCCACAGAACTGGGCACTTGCAATGCTGCTGTAAATTGAGTACAAAAGTTTTGATACATCGTAATGCTGTATTTCATTATAATATTGGAGAATCTCGTTCTATGTACTACTGACATTTCAGAGCATTACTGACATTACAGAACATACAAAGTGCCACCATGACATTTTTCCAACTTTTTCACAGTACAAGGAGCTGAAGACACCATATTACTAGGCATCATCATCAACTTAACCAAAACTACATACCAAAAATTTGTCATTCAGATAAAATTTGTGCATGCAATATCTCCATTCTTATAAAACTACAAGAACATGTAACAGCAAATACCCAAATATTGGGGCTTCATATTAAAAAAAAAAAAATATTACACTATTATTTAGAAACATATTATTACATATTTGATCGAACTAATTATATTTGCAAAGACAACAAAGTTGAATGGAAATTTAAACTTCAGTTCCAACTAATTTTCGGTGGCTGGCAGATGAATTCCTTTTATTTGGTGTCTACAAATAAAAAAAAATATAAACATACAGTTTGAATCGTAGAATTTCCCTAGGCTCAAGTTAGATCTGGATCTGTTACCACTTCGAAGTTGAAGCTAAGGATACCGGATGAAGAAAAAGATTATCGTCCGATGACTTATTGGTTTCTCTTCTGATTAAAACAGACACCAACCTTTTATGTAACCGTATACATATGAGAGGAAATATCATAATGCTATCGATGTTGCATGTCTAAGTAGATGTGAATAGGATGTTCCCAATAATCCATTATAAGAGCAAAAATAAACAAATCAGCTTTCTCGAATAGATAGACGAAACTGCGAAGTTTTAGGGAGAATCCAGATCGAGAGGGAAGCTAGTAGTTTATATATAAAACCTAAAAATGTATGCCCTTATCATGTGTCAAAAGTGCAGCGCAACAAGAGGCCCACGGGAATAGCCCAACGGATATATAATCCAAATCTCTGCAAATCTCCCTTTGTAGATTGCGATTTTAATTGTTACCACCATCACCATGTACAACCAATTCTTATACATTGAATCGAACTGATTCTCGACAATAGGTACGAGTGATAACACCTGATGTCTACATTGAGAAAGACTGAAATTGATTAAGAGAAAGGATAGTTGTTACAGGTGAAGAACATGAGTATATATACTCAGTAAAACAAGACTCGATCAACTCTCTCTCACTCGTGTGACATACATGCTCATATTACTGTAATGTTGTATTTTATTGTTATATTGGATAATCATGCAAAGAGTAATCTAGCTCAATGTATTACATAGTGGTGTAAATTGTGTCATGCCACCACGTTAATGGCACAGCACAGCATAGCACGCTAAAATTTGGGCACAGCACGGCATGCGACAAAGCACAGCACAGGCACAACACGCTAGCTTAGTGTGATGTGCCGTGCTTGACTAATCGACAACACGGCACAGCACAGCACGTGGCACGAACAAGTACGCGGCATAGCACAACACGCGATAAAGCACAGTAAAGCACGCGGCACAGCCCAGCACAGCACGCGGCACGGCTAAGCACGGCACAACACGTGTATAGCACGACACAGTGCACTACATTACATGTGTATTTGACACAAAATGAAATCTACCTAGTTATTACCATTATATTTTTGTTATTTTGATTAAATTTATGACAATACATAATATCTAATTTTATTAAGTGATAAATAAATATTTAGAAATGTAATTGATGTTGTAAATGTGTCTATTTGACGTTCATTTGGTAGAAAAACAAATAACGATACAATTGTTATAATGTAAAATTCAACTTATGTTTTTTTTTGTTAATAAAGTTGTATATTATGCAATATACAATATTAATACAAAATTTTAATTAATTTTTCCAAAATTTATAATTAACTTGATAATTTATAAGATTATAAGCTATATAAATATTTTAAAAAATATTTTTTTAGGATGACGTAAATTAAGTGTGCCAGCACAGCACGACACGGCACAGCACGCTTATTCGTGTGCCATGCCCGTGTGCCATGTCGTGTTTTGCTTTTGACTAAAAAAGCACAGCACGGCACAGCACGTTAAAATTGTTGACACAGCACAGCACGACACATGGCACGTAAAAGCACACCTTCGTGTGCCATGTGCCATGTCGTGACGACACGTCTTACACCTCTAGTATTACTGACATTTCAGAGCATACAAAGTGCCACCATGACATTTTTCCAACTTTGTCACAGTACATGGAACGTAGAAAACAACTCTAAATATAACAGGAAACGAATTCCGCTTAGTTCGGGGCGAAATGAAATATGTTCTGCATCGGTGCAAAATGAAATATGTTCTACGCAAGAATGCTTGATTAAGTTTGTTCTCCTGCGTTGGCAAAATGAACATGTTCTACGCTTGTAAGGTCATCAGTGCCTAATCGCATATTGGTCCTCCAAAATAAAGTCTAATCTTCACCTCAAAAGGTGTATGAATTCTTCTAATTAGTACCAAAATAACACTACTTGGCATCATCAGTTCCACCAAAACCACAAAAAAATACAAATAATTTATCACATGGCTCAAATTTAACCATCCAAGATACAGAACATCATTAATTCAGTAGATCATCAAATCGTGCATGAAATATCTCAATTTTTATAGAACTAATAAAACTGTAACAACTAATACTCAAATATTGGGGGTTCAGATCTATAGAAAAAGCATCATTGTATTATTTAGAAAGAGAGTCTGATCGAAAAAATTATAAATACAAAAACAACAGAATTGAACGAAAATTTAAATCACAATTCCAATTAATATACGGTGGCTAGCAGCGAATTTTTTTGGTTAAATTAAAAGAATTCCCTAGGCTCAAGTCAAATCTCTTAACATCATATGGACCACGAGAACCCAAATGCTGCGGGTATATGTAAATGGAGGACTTCCGATAGAAGAAGAATATGAAAAAGAACAAACAACCCATCTACATCTTATTTCCCAGACAAAAGTACAGTTTTCCCTCGTCGTATTTATGAGAGGAAATATCATAATGCGATCGATCTTGCGTGTGTAAGTAGATGCAAGGATGTTCCCAATAATCCATTATCAGA
The DNA here is from genome assembly GCA_023529015.1 of Papaver nudicaule. Lineage (NCBI taxonomy): Eukaryota > Viridiplantae > Streptophyta > Magnoliopsida > Ranunculales > Papaveraceae > Papaver > Papaver nudicaule. The sequence continues at coordinate 22,225 of JAJJMA010340979.1, forward strand.
CCAAAAATAAACGAAATAGCTTCCTTGGAATAGTGAGATGAGAATCAAAACAGAGAGACTAAAACGACGAAATGTTAGTTTGTGAAAATGGTGAGAGAGAAGCTAGTAGTTCATGTATATATGTAACCCTAAAACGTGTGCCCTTATCCTTGTAATGGGTAAGAATTTCAAGTGTAGCGCAACAAGAGGCCCACAGGAATAGCCCAATGGATATAATACAAAATTTCATCTATATTTGTGATGTTGTGGATATTACTGCTTACCACCTATTACTTGGTCGCTAGTTGCTATATGACGTAGATGTCACTTAACGAGGCAAAACTAATACTTATTTATTCATTTATAATGGTAAAAGGATCATCTTGCAGCCATCTAACACAAAACCTAAGCCAAGCCTATAACAATAAGATACTACAATGTTTATTTCGCCGGATATAATGGTTGATGCACAAAAATCAGGTACTTTATATGCTTTAATTGCACACCCTTCTTCTCTTGATCCTCTAATGACCGTTACTACACAAGATTAGTCTTCGTTAGATGAGTTTGCATGTGCTCAACACCGAATTGATCTCATACCTGGTACGACTTCCACACTACCATAATAACTGTTGTGCCTACGATTAGCTATTTCTTAAACACCCCAAGACCTTAGGTCAGAAAACAGAACAATGCGGAAACTAAAACACAAGAACACGGAATTAATGTGGATCAGCAAAGATTATACCCCTATTTATACAACTAGGTGCCTCGGAATGTAACTCTTAAAGGGAATCTAATTCCTAAATTAACTAGAAATATACTTCCTAATAGAACCAAAAACTTGACTCCTAAGCAAAGGTGTAAAACTGATTTCCCAGATTAGTTTGGTTACCTAAATCAGGCCAATATCTAACAATCTCCACCTTGGCATGGAATCTTAACCTACAATTTGCCTTCAAATATTGTTCCCTACATTCATCTGTAGATGCTTAAAATCTTGACTCGTTCATAGATGCTTCACTCCCTTAGAGGGCTTCAATGTGCT
>JAJJMA010341017.1:0-13097 GCA_023529015.1 Papaver nudicaule
CAAAGCTCATGAAAGGTCAGTATCTAAACTCCCTTGGCCTTAATTTTGTATGTGTTTGAAATACGATATTTAGCTGTTATTTTTCTTCGTAGTCTTTGTTTGTTTTGTTTAGTTTAGTTTTCAGCTTCTCCTTTTGTGTTCAATAAAGAGAAAAAACATTATGTTGTCTCTTTTAGTTGATCTCTTAACAAAGTATTTTCAATACCTTGAGATAGTTAAGAGTGGATGAACCAAAAAAAGAGATAGTTAAAAGTGTAAATGATAGTTTAAATCAAACTCGAGCAAATATGGAGGATAGACTGAACCCATTGTAGCTTAGTAGCTTACTAAAAAAAAGTGCGGATTTATGGTGTAAATCGTGTCGGCTGCACTTTGAGCAAACAAAAACTTTATTCAGTATGTTTTATGACAAATGGTTGTGCATATATATACTCTCACCATTCTGACATTGTAGTATGCTTTATTCAGCTATCCTATACTGTTTATAGTTTGCCTGTCAATACCATATTTGTCTTTTTCTAAATTCTAGATGCAGACATGTACCTGTGCCTTAATAAAGATACAAACTAAACAAATTTAAAGATTTTATAGGTCACTGAATTTGTTAAATTTAAGTGGTGGTGCAACAAATATCAAATGACGAGCCGAAAGGATGCAATACTTCATCAGTGCTAACTTCTGAGGTGAATTCCTTGTTTGCTACCTCTTGTATTGTTATGATTAACATTGTTATGAATTCTTAGTTGTTATTTCAAGAAGGAATATGCAAACTGAGCAAGTACTCTAATCGTTTGTTCTTTTCAGGAGGCCTTGTTTTGCTAGTGGTCACAAGGTAGATAGTCTCAGTCCTTATCATTTCAATTTTAAGTTGTGAGTTGCATTGCATTTCTTAGTTAAATCTTGGGATGTACTCCCTCGTACCTATGTCTAGTTGTTAATTGACTCTTGCTTATTAGTTTTTGTGCAGTGTTGTTGAGTTGATCAGTTCGGGAACCAGTTTGCACACGTTGAGATAATGATGTTAAAAGTTCTCCTGTCATTCCACATGAGAGGAAGAATGTTTCACTGCCAAGGTATCTGACAAATAACTGAACACACCTATGGATGTTTGCAACATAAGTGTCGTAGGTACATTAGACATTATACTAAGACAATTCTTATTTAATCACGAATCTGTGGCACAATGGTTGCGCATTCGACTCCCTGTCAGAAGGCTGTGTGTTCGATTCACGCCAGGTTCAGTTTCCCATATTTTGCTGCATTCATCTTTCCCATTTTTTGCTGCATTCATCTTTCCCATATTTTGCTGCATTCATCTTTAATGTTGTATTTTGTTTGAGTTATACTAAATTTTCTTACCAGTATCGGCGTCTACTAGTACTATTACTTCATTTGAATTGGATTAAATTTATCTTACCATATTGGTGTCTGTCGGACTAAATTTGTCTTACCATGTTGGTGTCTGTTGGACTAAAATAGTCATACATTAGTAGTTTGAGTTGGACTAAAATTGTCTTACCAATATCAGTGTCAGTCGTACTAAAATAGTCTCACTAGTATTTATGTATGTTTATGAGTTTAACTAAGATAGTTTACCATTTGATAGGTCTTTGTTTGCTACTTTAGATGTAAAATCTGGGTAACAAAAAAATGGCTTAATGAAGGGTTAATAAGATAATCTATAACCTTAAAATGATCAAATAAAATACCTGTATAATTATGATGAGATTTTGAATGCAGCCAATGAACTCATGGCTAAACACTCATCCTGATGACATAGAATATAATTGATCTATATTTGCACAAAAATACTGGCAAACTTTTCTTCTAACCGTCTCATACTTCTACACAAAGAACATAATCAAATTTTAATTACAAAGAACAAAAAACGTAAGCCTTATATAGGTGTTGCACATGTTGTTGGTTGCAGCGGCTGCAATTGACAACTCTATTCACAGGACCACGATCTCCTGCACGACCACGCTTCTTCCTTGGTCGGGCAGGTGGTGTACGCGACATAGGTGGTTAGATGATGAGTACTTCAGCAGCTGGATTTGCTTCATACTCAGCCGATTCTTTCCATAGGGCTTTATCAGGAACAGGATCCAGAGTCGGAGAGTATGTTCTCTGGTAACTTGCAGCAGTGAAAGAACTCTCAGTAAATCGATGAACACTCTGCCGATAAGAGACAAGCACTGTAACAGCATGGGCACAAGGAATCCCAAAGTTCCCACCCCTTAAACGAACAACTACGGCTTTTAATATTCACAATATTCGTTCTTTCATGAGAAATCATGTCAAATATGGTTTCATTTGCACGGAGCACCTGATAACTGCGAGGCCGCTCCAGAGCCTCAGCAACCCTCCTCTCAACAGATGGCACAAGATGCTTCTGAATATGAAAAAAAAAGCCATGTTATAAAGAAGAAATGGATAAACTATGAGCGACTGAATTATAAAGATTTTTAGTTTTTTAATTTTTTGTTGCAGAAATTAGGTGGATGGTGGACCTGTAAGCAACCCCTGAATTCCACCTGGTGACCATGTTTTTGCTAGGTCATCTTCAAAATGTATACAACAAACAATGTTGCAGAACAAGAAATGGCATGAGCTCTTAGGGATGATAAACTAAAAAGGCATTATGCAATCATGGATGAAGTCAGTTTCTTACCCGTAATCAAAAATTTGAAGTCGGGGGGGTTAGTTGGAGTCTCCAACCACACTAGCTTTGTCCAGGGACCGACGACAAACCAACCTCACTTAGATCAGTCATATCCACACGCCTGCATATTGAAATCAGTCTTTTAGCACTTGTTGCATTAGATAACAATTATACAATCAAACTCTAAAAAGAGAAAGTGGACTAACTTTACTACTACTCATTTTGCTGGAAGTACTTGTGAGAGCAATCGATCCGAACCACCCTACATGTCATTCCCAGAAACAACTTCCTGGCCTAAAATTGATTAATTCATTTCACTTATCACAAGTCACAGAACATGCGTGTTGGCAGTAAAACTAGATATTATTGAAACAGAGTCTCGAAAGTGTACCAGTTCCAACAATATGGGTCACAACAGCCAAAGCCCCCCATTCCAGTAGAAATTCAAAATGCACGATTTACCTTATCAAGCTTGTCTAGGAGCCTGAAAATTGTACAACACAACAACAACTTCACAAATAGCCCTTGCAATCGTCAGGAACAAACTACAAAACATGAATAACAAACCCTAATTTCAATTTCATCAATTAACATGTTACTTACGTACCTAATTTGACAAAATACCAAACTCAGTTCAGAAACCCCAAAATCATAAACCCTAATTTCATGTAATGTCAAATAGATAAATCCTAACTTGACCAAATACAAATAAAACAACATATGAGTTACGCAATGAAGAACTGGGTTGGATTAACTTTAGATGATTAGACAATTAAAATATCCGCAACTATCTTCGTCTTCAATTTTCGTTGTCTGCAAGTTCCTTCATGGCCATTAATTACTCGACCTCATGTATTCTTCTCTAAGAGCAAGCACTATGGTGCCACAAATGTGGGAAATTTCCCCACAATGTAAACAAGACATGGAGGGCAAAAAAGGTAAGCACTATGGTTCATGTCTACAATTTAGCGGTTTCTCAGAAGCCGCGAAAAAGGTACACGCGGTTTCTAAGTAGCCGCGCCAGTCAACGGTTGACTTGACCCAACGCGGTTACTAAGTAGCCGCACAAAATCAGTTTTAAGACAGAAAAACGCGATTCCCCCCATTCATCTTCTTCCCCTTTTCTCTACACTACACTCCCACGCTTACCTCATTTTCCCCATTTGATTTTGAAGGTCATTCAAATTGATTCGATCCAAAAGCTTGTAAGGGTTTCTTCTACACTTGAAGGGGGTTCTATTGCAAGTTTTAATTTCAATTTCCATCAACAAACGCATTCTAAAGGTATGTAATTTTGACTTTAGGGCATAAAATTGATTTTGGTTCCAAATATTGATAGATGGTTGATGTTAGGATGATTAGCCACATTATAAACTCATGAAACCTTGCATTGAACATAAAATTAGTTGAATTGAACAAACATGTGTAGACGTTGTAATTGTTAGGGTTTTTGTTTACATTGAATGTTGGATATCTCGAATTGAAATTAGGAAGGTTATTGTTTTTAGGTGCATAATGAGTGTGGGTTCTATATTCCGTGGATTGGCCAGAATGAAATATGGAATTCAATTGCCATCTTCGGAAGATGAAATAGAAAAGGCAATTGTATTATGGCACCAAATGTGTTATGATGTTCGCAACAAATTTATCCGTCAACCGGTACCAAAGGAGGTTCAAAGGCGTCGACAACTTGTTCGTGATAGATTTTTACATGATGCAATAATGATACATGATTACTTTACGGCTGGGGGCACTTATACAAAAAGACAAATCAAACAACGTCTTGGCTTGCCTAAAGCTTTGTTTAAGAAAATACTAGATAGAATTACCGACGAGGATGAAGAATGGAAACAACGCCCGGATGCAACGGGCTTGTTGGGTCATTCACTCACTATGAAGATGGTTGCCGTGATGAAAGCTTTGTGCTAATGTGAAACTATTGAAGGTAGTGGGTGGTTTGAATATATGGCTGATTCTTCAGAAACAGGGGATGGAGAAGAAGATGGAGAAGGAGACGAACAAGGAGATGAAGAAGATGAGTCAGGGAATTTGTGGGATATTGTGGAATCAGAGACTTGTACAGACGACTCCTCATACTCCTCCTCTAGTTCTTCAGATTATGAGGATACAGTAAACTTGGCTGAGCCGTAAAATTACTTGGTTTTCATTAAATTAAAAACATAAATTAGCCCATTCAACTATATTGTGGTTTTGTAATAACCTTATTCTGAAAATTGTGAATGAGTATTGTTCAATGCCTTGGCAGTGAAATTATAATTTTCTTTTAAACTTCACAATTATCTCATCCCACTCTGGCTTAGCGGGAGATGGAGATGAAGCCGGCGAAGCATGATTGTCGTTCTTCATATTTCGTAGTGGACATTTGTCAGACCAGTGGTCTCTCCCTCCACATGTGAAACAACCATGATTTTTATACTGCTTCGGAGATTCAAAACCATAATTTGCAACATGCCTACTATGTTCAATGGCTAAATCTAACCATTCAAAGTCTCCGCATTCAGGTTTTTGACACTTCAAAAACAGCCTCCCTGGATTTTTGTTGGTGTTAGACTCCAGGATCTTGCGAAACCCATCACAATTTCGTTTGGTACATGCCGAGTAGATAAAAGGACATAGCGCACTTTTGTGAGCTTCGGATTGACAGATACCACATTTTATGAGGGAAGAACACTGCAATAACATAAACATTTTATATTATAAACCATAACTAAGATTAGAAAGATGGAAAAAAGATTTAGAGAGCAGAAAGATGGAAAAATAAAGAGAAAACAAAAGACTAAACCTTAGAGCATTCCATGGTACTTCGATTTTTTTCGCTTAAGAAGTTATGAAACAATTGATCTCTCATTGTTTGCATTTTATAAGTAAAAATGGATCAGTTAGGCTCAGTTTTCAAGTATTTTCGAGTTCAAAAGTCAAAACTAGCCGTTATGGTTCAAACAACCAAATTTCAAATTTCAAAATTCAAATTTCAAACACATATTACATTTCATATTAAACAACAACAATACATTACTTATTAACATTACAACAACATTATAATAACTGGTAGATAGAGTTAAAATAATTCATAACATTCAATTGAATTATTCACTAATCACGGATCGTATCCTCCAAGATTGTTTTTTAAGATTTCGTAGCATTCGTCGAACTTAAATCGGCTCCCTGTCTCTTCATGATATTCCTGTTTCGCAAAAAGGAACCTATCTGCACTGGACAAGTGTTGATTGCGAACTTGCATATCAACAAGAAAAATTAGCAACATATGAACATTTTTAATCATCTTAAATCGACATTGAATCGACCTCTTAGACCGACCATTAGGATTGTCTCTGTCACCATAGAACAAGACAAAAATATCAAAGATACGACTCCAACGAATATTAAGGGTGCCATCTTGAATTCTGACACGAGATCCAATGGTAATAGCCATGTATGCTTGAACAATAGCAACATCTTCATCAGTAGTGTATTTAATAACCATATTGAAGTGATTGGAGAAACTAATTGAGGGAGAAAGAGAGAATCAACTAAAATGAGATGGCCTGGGATCAAAATTAAGTTGGGAGGATGGGTTTGGTTTTATAATTCAAATACACAACAGATCTATTTTTTACCGTTGTGAAATGAACGTCCGGGAGTGTTTTTACCGTTGTAAAATGAAGGGTTCGGATGGAGTGTGTGAGGAGTGTAACAAAAAAAGGTTAAACAAGTATTTATAACTGGGCGGTTTCTCGGTAACCACGTGAAAAAACTCACGGTTTCAAAGAAACCGCAACGGCTTCTTAGAAACCGTATGCCGCGGTTTCTTGGTAACCGGTGAGTAACCTTGTCTACATGGGGTACAGATCTGTGCCCCCAAGTAGACATGACTAGATCTTTTCCCCACAATGTGAAGAAATTCCCCACATGTGGGGATTTATGAGCACCATAGTGCTTGCTCTAATCACTCACACAACTACCTATCTTCCTTTTCTCTAATTAAATCACGGTATTTTCTCTTTCTCTCTGATTTCTCTTCGCTTCTCTTCTTTCGTCTCTTTCTCTTTCTTTCTGCTATTTGCTTTGGAAAGTTTAGGGCAAAAATGAATTGATTTCGGTATAAGAGTGTGGGGGTATTTTTGGAACAAAAGAAATATGGGTTAATTTTGTAGGTTGGGGGGAGCCAGTACCCGAACGAAGAATTTGGTCCTCGCCATTAGCAATCTTGCTAGAGTGGGACTGTTGTGGCTAGGATTAGGCTTTCATATTTACACCCATTCACATTTGGCGACCACAGTGGGAGTCTAGTCTCTAGCCCAGCAGATCCGTCCGCTTTTATTTTTCTCTCCCCGACGTCATCGAAACCTCGCTCATTTCAACCCGCGTCTGTCCCATGTCTAGTACTCAATCCTTTCATGCCATTATCCCCTCGTGGGTCCCACCCGATGATGCCCATGCTCTCACACAGAATCATCTCAACGAAAAATTCAGATAAGCTTTCTTTCCTTCATCTCTCTATTTGATCGTAACCATAGATTCAATCTAAAATCCAGATCTGCATTTTTTGTAAACTTTGCCTTAATCTTAACCTTGAATGATTTAAATAAAGTATTTAGGATACGTTTAAATCTTGAGTTTCGGATGAGACAATCAAAGGGAATTTCTGATTCATGACCATTAACTAAATGAGTTTAATGTTGCAGAGCTGCCCCTACAGTGTCTATCACTACGTCTACGCAAGAAAGCAGAAATGCGAGATGAAGAAAAGACGCGTCCTTGCCTTCGCAAACAAAAATGTTGTCCATAGCTGATTTCTTAGCATGTCAATTTCCACACGCTGGCTCTCATACCGCCTACGCGTGTCTAGTTGTTTCGCATACTAACGCACGCCACTTTTATTTAATACTCTACCGTCTATTTTACTCCCTCTCCCCATTTACATACACTAGATTTGGACCCGTGCTATGCACCGGTTAACTTCTCTCGTTATGACGGTGTTATATCCTCCGGTCAATCTTTTTTTCTTCTTCTTAATTAACAAAATGGTGGTGAAATTGATAGTTGTCCTAACTTTTTTGTTATGCCTGTCATTGAAGCTCTTTTTCTTCCGAACGAAATGATGACGAAAATTGATAGTTGTTTGTATCTTTTTGTTAATCCTTCATTGAATGTATTTTTTTTTCTAAAAAATGATGGTGAAAATTGATATTACGATGAAAAGAAAGACTCTCAAATAGACCGAGATCCAATTACGGGTCACCTGACTAGAGGTAGATCTTTAGATCACCTGGTAACTTTCAGTTAGTTAGAGGTTGTCAGTTCCTTTTTAATATACCCTCCAGCGTAGCTCCTTTTTCACTAACAAATGATGACAAAAACTGATAGGTGTTTGTAGATTTTTGTTATACCTCTAGGCAAGCTAGTCTAATAATTCATTATGAGAACTCCCATCATTTTTCCGAACTTCCGATCGGTGCTCATCTAGATGGAGGTCAGTGGCATTACAAACATGTAAGCAAAGTCATGAATTATGTAGTATCAATTGTAGAAGACGTATCAACTATAGTAGTAGAATGTGATGGCAATGATTGTGCCATTGAGACTATCATCCGAAATGTCACTTTAAAAAAGTTTAGCTTCATGAGATTTTTTTTTATAACAAGAATTTTATTGAATTCAACTAAGAAGACACATTAACATTGTCTTTGGCTAATGCCTCACAACTGAAGGGAAATCAAAATACGAAATCAGACTACATTTAGACTCTCTAACATACTTAGAGATGGCATCTGCCACTTGATTGTCATCTCGACTGACACTTAAAAACTGACATATCTCAAAACTTCTACTGAGAAACTTAATCTCTTTAATAATATTCATGTTATCCCATTGCACTTCCCATGAGTTTCCAATGATTGACTGAATGACGAACTTCGCATCAGCTTCAATGCAAATCCTCTGCATATTCTTCTCTCTAGCCCATAAAAAAGCCTCTCTAACAGCCAAACATTCTCCCTCTTCAGCATTCATTGATCCATCTCTGAAAATGCCTCTGAATCCTTCACATTGTCCTGCGCAATTACGAACAACACAAGCCCTACCCAACTGGTTAGTAATGAGATCAAAAGAAACATCAATATTAATTTTAAGAATACTAGACGGGGGTGGTTTTCAATTGGAAGGACGAGATGAGCTAGGACCAGTTGCAATAGGATAGACAGTATGAGATGCATATGAGGAAATGCACAGTTCAAGATAGTAAGTAATTCTATGCATAAAAGAAATAGGGTTAAGTGATTTTCCCTAAAAAACATCCTCACACCTATCCTTCCAGATTATCCAAGACCCAATCATCAGCAAGTTGTACCATTTATCATCTTGTGGATATCCATCATTTGAGAACCATGACTCCATCCATTGTGAGACTGAGATGTTGGACATACTAACTGCATCTATGTTGACATTAACATACCTCCATACCTTCCTGCCATGCCTGCAATGGAAAATAAGGTGTCCATTGCTTCTTCTGCAGCTCCACAACTACCACATTGTGCATCTATATTTGTATTAAATCTGGCTAATTTGCATCTTGTAGAGTGTGCTTCTCTAATACACTTCCATATGAAAAGCGTTACTCTGTGTGCCACTCCTGAATGCCACAAGCTTTTCCATATTGCTGGATCAATTACTCTTCCCCCCACTATTACAGGACCAGTGACCTCTGTGAGCTTATTGTATGCACTTTTTACTGAAAAGTGACCATCTCTAGCTGACATCCAGAGCATTCTGTCTTCTTGAATACCATCTATATATAAACTCTTAATTTTGGCAGCAGTGGCATTATCAAACAATTGTTCTAGAAGATGAATATTCTATGTATTGGTCCCAACATAGAACAAATCAGCAACCCACTCAAATTGAGAAGCAATAACATTAGTAGAAGTAGGTGGATGGAGAATACCAGGTATCCATCTATCCAACCAAATCTTAGTGTTCTTACCATTGTTCACCTCCATAAAGTAATTATCTTGGACAACCTTGATGCAGGAAGGGAAAGCACTTTGATGTCTGAGTTCACCACCACCAAAATATTTAGCAGATAAAACTTTGACCCATAAATGAGTTGAATCACAGCAAACCCTCCAAGCCAACTTTGTAAGCAGTGCTAAGTTCAGCTTTTCCAAGTCTCTGAATGTCAGGCCTCCCTTGTTATTTGGTATACAGAGTTTCTCCCATGCAATAGGTGCAGATCCCTTCTCAGACCAAAAAAACCTCAGCTGTAAAGTTTTTAATTGCTCAAGTAAAGTATTAGGGAGTAAGAAAGTACTCATCTGATATTGAGGAATAATATTAAGCACATGCTTGATCATTGTTGATCTTGCAGCTTGTGTTAAAGCCTTAGAAGACCAGTCAGATAATCTGTGCTCAAAATTTTCTTTTATGGCTGAAAAAGCTTCTTGCTTATTATGACCAAGAAGTAATGGACTTCCCAGGTATTTCTCCTTTCTTGTCATTGTCTTCACCCCCAATATTTCAGTGATTTGAAGAGCTGTATCAGATGTTGTTTTTGTGCTAAAATGGACTGATGATTTATCAAAATTGATTGCCTGTCCTGATTGCAAACTGAATTTCTCAAGAATATCAAGTAAGTTACAAACTGCTTCAAAGCTTGCTTGAGTAAAAATCAAGCAGTCATCTGCAAAATAGCAGATGATTAATGGTTGGAGAAGTTGTAGCCACCTTAATGCCTAGGACTGAACCATTCTGCATAGCTTCATGCAACTGTCTTGACAAGAATTCCATGGAGAGGATAAAAAGATATGGGGACAAAGGGTCCCCTTGTCTGATTCCTCTTGTGGGTTGAAATTCAGAACATGGAGTACCATTCAAGATCACTGATAGAGAAGACTTATCTATACTTGTATTTTGGACATCTTGTTGTCGGGATTCCTTCATTGTTACTTCTCTACTTCGGAGGGAAGCACAGGTTTCATCATACCTGTGAAGTTACAGTCTTGTCAGGCCATTCTTGTGGATGGTCATGGGCATCGAGCTTTGCTAATCAATGCCTTTTTAATCACTGCCGAAGTTTAACCTCGCTCACGAAGCTACTAATGAGAACAAGAGTCAGTAGAAGGTTGATGTGTGAGCAAGGGGTTTGTTGGATTATAATTCTGGTTTTTGGTTCACAACTACTAGGAATTATGTTGCTATAATATAGTTATAATGTAAGGGGTCTTCTGGACCTCCCCTTTGTACTCTACTGCTTATTATAAATAAAAGTACCAAGCTCAAGTGACCAGCAGGTTACCCTTCTCTATTAATATGTCTAAACCTAGATTTTTCTCTTGACCGACCACTTGGTTTTGTTTTTGGAGAGAGAAAGATAACGAGAAAAAGAGATAAATAAGTCTAGATCTAGAAAAAAATTCAGAGAAACCAATCGAAAAATCCTACAAATCAATCGAAAACCTAAAAATTATACTGAAAAACAAAGATAAAAAAAGCATTAAAACTGTAGCATATTGTTAAGTCGAACATCAAAATCGACTGAAAACCCTAATAATCGAAAAACAGGAAGAAAAATATGAAGGAACCGAAAGAAAGGCAACCGATGAAGAAGAAAAACTACAAGTCCTAATAGGTAATTTTGTGTTGTTACAACCTATAAATTCGCTTAGAGGGTTTATTTATCCTCCTGAAAGGGGCAAGCAAGAGAGAGAGAGAGAAAGAGAGGAATGAGAACATTTTTTATTTTTAGGATTTGTGATTTTTTTTTTGTTTGATTAGGGTTTTAAGTTAGATTAGGAGAGGGTATTTTGGTCTGAAAGCTAATTTTGTAAAGGTAAACTGGACATTTCGACCACACAAATAACCCCTTAGCAGAGGTATAGGGATATTGAAGTAAAAACGAAGGGCTGCACTTTTTCTGCAACCCCTAAATCATGTTTCTCAAATATATGGTGCAAGATTTGGCAGAGATGTGGAGAAATTCACGACATTTCAGCCAAGAGCTAAGCCTTGGTTGTCTAGGCGAATAGATCTAGTCCCCTAAACAACCAAGGCTTAGCTAGCGAGTACTCAGTACTCAGCAAACAGTGTTTTTATTAATTAAAAATATGTGGCGACTTCTTATTGGCTAGCGCTACTTAGACGAGTACTCACTATTCGTTTATTTTTTTTATTCCTAGCCAAAAATCATAGTGGTTGCATTTTCTCTACCTCTTGGTTGTGCTGGAATCTGGACATAGGACCAAAAATAAGAGCACTGGTCTAAGCGACACTTTGGTCATGGCTTGATGAAGTAACAATAAATATGAAGTAACAATAATGTTAGCTTCTTATTGTGGGCAGTGTTCCATAATTCTCTTCCCACTAGGTGTATGCTGACAAGAAGAGGCATTAACCTTAATTCAGATCGGTGTGTTATGTGTAGGTCTGAAATGGAGACTGATAATCATCTTTTGATGCATTGTTCTTACTCCTTTAATGTGTGGGATTACTTTATCAAAGCTTTCGGGATTACTTGGCCTTTACCCGAAACTGTATTGCAACTATTTGATGCTTGGGAGTGGAATGTGTTGAAAAGAAAAGGCAAAGAAGTCTGGAATATCCTACACTACGCAGTTATGTGGGTGATATGGCTCGAGAGAAATAGTCGGGTTTACGGTGGAAAGCACAAATCAGTGGATGAGACAATTATCAACGTTAAACAAACTATTGTTTTGTGGAGTTGTGATTCTGAAATATTTAGATTCAGATATTGCATAACTGGGAGACGGTAATGAAACTGTAATTTTATTGTTTATGGTACTGACTTCGGCTTGGTAAGTTGCTTGATCTTCCTGGTAGTTTGGAGAATGGACTAACAAGCATACTCTATGTCATTTCTGTAGAGAACAGAATGCTGGGGAGTTCTAAGTCATTGCAGTAGTGAACTGACAGTCTTTTAAGGATGTTTAAATGTTGGTACAGTTAGGTTTTGGTTGTATTCTTCGGTTGAGGCTCTATTATGTAAGGGTTTTCTATTCCCTCTGTAACCTACCATTTTCCCTTTAATATAAAACTTTTCATTTCAAAAAAAATAAATATCGTGATCCACATGATTATGTAGGTTAAAATGAGATTAAAGTGCAAACAAAACCTTGAATACAATATTTTCTCATTTAAATCATGTCCATGGGCGGAGCCAGGGGTTGACTAACCCTGGCTGTAGCCACCCCCCAAAATTCTATAAAACTCCACTATTTTGTAAATTTACCCTTTTGCCAAAATAATTTTCATATTTAGCCCACTAGGTTTATGAGATTAGTCCACTACTTCTCTCAAAATTTATTTTTAGTCCACCAAGTATTTACAATTTATCCCATGAATTTGTAATAACTTTGTATTTACATATTTAATATTAAAGTTTAGCCCACAACTCTTTGTG
>JAJJMA010341020.1:0-20507 GCA_023529015.1 Papaver nudicaule
AACGAAAAGTTGGTAGTATTTCGGTACCCCTCCTTTTTCACACCCCAACACAATATAATTGCGTTTGTGCCTTCTCACCACTAAGAAGCCCACTATGGTCGGTGAGAATAAAGGCAATTCTTCTGGGTCTAATAAGATACATGGGACTACATTCAGGATCGTCATCTGTCTTCATTAAAAGAACCCAGGTATGCTTCAAAATTACATTTATATGATGATCAAATAAAAATAGTTCTTATTATGTTTCTGAAACAATTATGAGTTCATTCTCAGTATCTTATTTTGAAGGTTATCTTCAACAATTAAAATCGTCTCACAGTCTGTGTTATTATGCCTTATTGATTAATAAAAGTGGGACCTTGGTATTACATACAATAATTCTTGTAGAAAATTCCTCAATATGCCATACATAAGATATTGTCACATGTTGAGCTTGCTCCAAATACGTGATGTCTGATTTATGAGATGAAACGTCTCAAAGGACTGTAAAAATTCCCTAGAAAGAGGTTGTCCTGAACATCTTATGAGCACCTAATTATTTTATAGATTATATAAAAAAGTGTTATCACATCCAGAAAAGTCCAAAATGTAATAAATTGATGTGAGTATCAACAACTCGTCCACTATCTCAAGATGACCTCCCAGCCTCTGGCTCCTAAGGCAAGAGTTGAGACCAGGATCCATGAGGAAACCTTGAGAATAAGCTAAGAGTTTTATGAAATCTTCATAGAGTTGATATATAAACTTAAAAAACCTTTTTTTGGCAAATATTCAGGGGTTAAATAAGAAAAATTATTAAGATATGTTGGGTATACATTAATTCTCTCAATATGGGCACGCACATCCAAATCTTTGGACTCTTTTGTGACACTTTTGAAAAATTCTTGAAAATTGCCCAAGTTCGGAAACGTAAAGGAATGACGTCCATCTTCCGGAACTTACCGGAATATTTGAGATACATGTTTCAGAACCGCCTTCCTTAAGAGTCTCGTACTCATTAAAATTCCTTATATATCTCTCCCTAAGGAATTATATATAACACACACACACGAACTCGGATTCACGTTCAAGTTCTCCATAAAGCCATGAAACATATTACTCGTAGTGTCACACGAAATAATATTGAAGAGGCTTGCAAAGTTATGGATTGTGAAGATGTTGGTTTTGGAAGGAAAAAAAAGAGAACTATTCTTGATGATGTTATTACAGGAACTCTTGATACTCAAGAAATCTATGCAACATCAAATTGTTACTTTGCCTATGATCATCAGAATGTAGAAGATGACACCATGATTTCTGCAGGGGTCGTTCACGACTTTCTGAAAGAATTTGAAGCTTTCAAAATCCAACTTGTTGACATTGTTAACAATATGGAATTACTGGAAACTGAAATTAATGAATTGAAAGCTGATATGTCAGTTATTAAGGATGACTTGAACAATATGTTTAACAACGTCTCTGATGAAGACAATGAAGCTAACTATGTTCACTACGTGTTCAAGAAGCTGATGACTTCAACAACTCAAGTGAACCTGAAGAAGATCCTTAAGAAGATACTAACTCTAATATATAGGTCAGTTTTTGTTTAGCATAGTTAACTCCTTATTAAAAAGCTTTTGTCTTTTCCTTAGGGTTTGGGTAATCACTATGCTAGAAGTAGTCATCTTTTGATTTAGCATAATTTGTTTGTACTACTTCCATGTTTTCTTTTTCATCAATTAATCGAGGTTATTAAATTAAATCTTAATTGATGATTGCAATGCTTGATCTTAATTGATTATCTTTATGAATGTATTGCAAAACCGTGAACTTGCTTTTTTAGCCATACTACCCGTTCGGGTAAAGCAGTTCACGATAGATTATCAAAATCCATGCTTCCGACTCTTATGGCTAAGAGGAGACGATTTTTTTTTATAATAAGGTACCTCGTAGACTACAATGTTGAACTCCGATGGATTAAATGTTGTACCTTTAATTCTTAGTCATACAACCACTAGGAAGGGGTAACCTATTGTTTTCTCTAAAGGCGATGGTTGACCGAAACTCTCTGAGAAAGTAGGAAAATTAAACCTTGAATTCCTATATGACCGTAACTGGCTAGGAAAGAAAAACATATTTACAATTTCACTTGTGAAAATTGTTCCCAAGAATTTATCCTAAAACCTTGCTTGGGAAGGTAGTCGCGTTGTTCCTTATGGAATAACACATTACGGGGGAGAGTTCTTTTGAACTTGTGCTTCATGGTAATATCTTTTTGGGGAGAGCGGCTGTGGAATCTACGAGAGAATAGCTTATTTTATCTCCCGTTTCAGGTATGTTTACCTTTGTCTACATTGATTATTGCGATTTGATGAGGATTCCTATATTTCGTTTCTTTGTCTATTTTTATGACAAAAGGGGGAGAAATCTTGTAGTAAGGGGGAGTAAAATCTTTCTATCTACTACGACAATTGTCTACGACATTGTCATAGGGGGAGTAAAATCGATTTGCTTGTCATGGCATAACAAAAGTTAGTGTATTGAGTAAGTAGGAGAACATATCAAAATTGTGTAGTATCTTGAAGCATCGATGTAATATGCTTACAAGTTTTACATACTACTCAATTGCATAACAAACTCTTGTTGGACTATGTCCTTCTAAAAACCAAGATGTGTGGTGACTTTGAGTTTGTTATCTCTACCTTGAATCTTCGCTTGCAGGAACACTCTTATCTGAAGACGCTGAAGATTACAAGAAGATCAAGTACATTATGGTTAGGGATAAAAGATTTTACTTCTTGAATCCATATATAAAATTGGTTTTTGTCACTAAAATTGACAAAGGGGGAGATTGTTAGAGCATTGCTCAGTGGAACCCACGGATGTTGCTATCTCAAGTCAGTTGTCAAGTTTATGAGACAAAAACACAATCCTTGATAAGTTTACTGTACAACCTCGGACTAGGATAGTTAGGTAATCGAGACGAAGACTGATGAAGACCAAGACCGGAGCTTACTACTTGATAAATCATAACGTCCTCGCCGAAGGTCAGAAAGGTTTTTCCTTTCCGTATCGTTTTTACCATTTCTATCATATCAATAGTCTATGATGTTGTTTATATGATCCGAAGGTATTATAGGATTTTCGCCTTTGCATTTGTCACACTTGTGATAATATGTATAGGTAGAGTATGTTGAGTTGTCTCTTGAAATGACCCCAACGGTGAACGCGTACATGTATTGCTTTTGGTATTTCAGAGAACGAGCTAAGTTTGTATGAACGCGTACATACAAGTTCAAGAATTCTCCTGAATTCTACTGAACTCTATTGACTGCTCTGTGGATGCGTTCATGAACGTGTTCATACAAGCCATGCGAAAACTTCCAACTCCATATCTTGAAGTTTTCGGTCTATGCATGATTAGTTCTCGGACTTGTCGTGACTTGGCCTATGGAATTCAACAACTTAATCCAAACGATGTTCAAACTAAGTATTTGGACCAGAAGTCGCAAAGCGATGTCCAAACAAGCATTGGACCAAAAGTTGCGAACCTTCAAACAAAGTTGAGTCTTCTTTAACTTTTGGCTTAGTCTAAAGTTCTTAGAAGATTGAGAATGGGTAATCAAGCTACGGACTTTCCTAGTTCCGGAACTTGCTTGAGCCCTACTCAAGGTTGCTTAAACTTTAAGCAAAGCCTCCCTTGGTGATCACTATAAATAGACGACCTTCTGCAAGATACAATCTCAATCCTCTATACATCTGTGTATCCTTGCATAAAAGTTGGTCGTCATCTCGAAGTCCTTTTGGACTACGACTATTGAAAGACTTCACTTGAGGATCGTGAAGCACAGGTCGGAAGTCAAATTTCATCCTGTATCTTGGGTCGATTGAATACTTTCAATCTTATCACGACCAAGATTTGATAGAAACTTCGTAAGGTAGATCTTGTATCGTAAACCCTAGGAGTTCCCAAACGCAAATTCACGAACTAGGTTTCATACTAAGTTCGTCTCGCGTTTGGAGGTAAAGTTGTTTAGGCTATATCAATAAGTGGTAGGGCATTGTCCGGTCAAACCCACTAGCGTTGGTATGTCAAGCTAGTTGTCAGTTTTAGGTGTCAAAACACAATTCTTGATTTAGCCTACTAGAGTTTAAATTTCGGAATTGGGATATACACTAAGTAGTAGAGACCTTGAAGACGAAGACTGTGAAGACAAAGAAGACATCAATTATTCTTCATCGACAAAAGGTTAGTAGGAGTTATGACTTTTATGGAAATTCTTCTATTCTACTTTCTCTATCTTTCGAAATAGTCGGCTACTTTGGTAGTGTTATAATAGCGATTGAGATCGTGTTTTTTGGCAACATTACCATGTGTCATGACTAGTGTTTGTTCCCGCAAATACTATGGTTACAAGAATGTATGAGATAGATTCGATACCATTTGTCCATTGCAATGGTTTGCTTGCAAATCACTTGTTGGATATGGGTGAATCTAAAGGAGTACTCTTGAGCAAGAGTCCAGTGGATTACAGCTGAGGGCGTCTCACGCGTCTAAGTCCTGGTTAAGCCAAGAACTTCCAGCGGATCCAAGTTAAACCTAATCTGGAGGTCGGACGGTTCCCGAACCGTACGCGAAACAGAAACTCGGAATTTCTCCTGAGTTCCAAAGTGCTATTTAAGTTCGTGTACCTACACAAACCTCTAAATCGGTGATTTTGGCTGTTATCCAGATTTGTGAATATTCTTTCAGAATTTTACTCAGGTTAAACTCTGAACTCCTTTATCTCTTAGTTGGACTTGGAATATCACGAAATATCTTATGTGGTCCATCTAACGGTTCTCAATGTCTCAATAAGATAAAGATTATCTCTGGTCTGTTGGATTTCTATCTTGAAGTGTTTTTGAACAAAACACTTGGCAAATAAATGTTAATGAATTCCAATTGAGATTAATCTCTATTACTTGGTGTGCAAGTTTAGGGTTTCCAAAACTTGTGGGACAAGTAATTCATTGCTTTATTCCAAAGCAACCTATCTTATTGAATGCTATAAATAGAGGTGTCTATGGAAGAATACTGCAAGCATCAAGCATACGTGAAGGTCCTTAGGGAAGTGAACGTAAAACTCTTTTCACTTCGGTGAATGCTTGTTGTGGTATAGTCATCCTCTATTAGGTAAGCAGTTCCTCACGGGATTTACCTACGACTATAAAAGACTTCTCTTGAGAGTTGGGAAGCACAGGTAGGAGATTGAGACCTTTGGTTGAAATCGGATTAACCTGTAACCTTGGTATCCTGATCACGTTCTTGTCTATTCTACGGTCCTTCTCTTCTGCTATAAGGCCATTCAAGAACTGATACGTTACATACAAGGTTTATCGAAGGAAGCAACGCACGGCTGCATTCGGTGTTGTAAGACCTAGTTAGCTCCAGTTGTATAAGTTTCTTAAGTGATTCTTTTTACAACTGAGGTAGAGACAAGTTGGGCATAGTTTACTTGGTTTACTTGTCAGCCCCCGCTTGTAAGTAGATTTCCGTATGACCTGGAGTAATCCGAAGGAAGTCACTTTGTGTATGTCAAACTGAAGAGGACAGTTCAAACATACAGTCGATAGTTAAGGTTGCAAAGCCTGAATTGTTGACACAAGACTTTAACAGCGGTTAAAGCAACTCCTAGGCCTGTAACGGACGTCAGCTAGGGGAATCAAGTGTGTGACGATCTGTGGGGGAAGAGACGTAAGGAGTGCGACAATAGCCAATTCGCTTGGAGGGCTGGAGTTGGTCTCTGCTACATCCCAGACCGAAGTCTTATCGTAGGCTAGTGTTTGTAGTCAGTTTGTACTGGGCGGTGTTCAATCTGGACGAGGTCCCGAGGTTTTTCTACAGGTCGTATTTTCCTCGTTAAAAATATCTCTGGTATCTTGTGTGCTTTACTTTCCGCATTATATTCTCTGACTATATAATTAAAGCAAACACAAGAAGTACGTTATTCCTAACCTGGCGTTAATTCCCGATCTTGAACAAAGGTTTACAAAGACTTATCTTTGTAGGAATTGATCACTTGTGATCACAACTCAGGTTACACAGGATCTGAATATTGATTTTTGAGATCGTCCAGATCTGACCATAAGTCTCACGAGCCCAAATGAAAAGTTGGTTGTATTTCGGTACCCCTGTTTTTTCAATAAGCCCTATTCAACATATCGATTTCCATTAACTTGACTTTAGGTCTGAAGGAAATCACAATCGTACTTGGATACTTTTAGGCGTCCTGTTAGAGGCAGGGTAGCGCTAGTCTTCACGAAGGGAAGCGGAGCAACTCCTAGGCCTGTAAAGGACGTCAGCTAGGGGAATCAAGTACGTAGGCTACTGCGGGATCCAAGAGACGTAGGAGCACATTGGTAGCTGAATTGCTTGTAGGGTGAATTCAATCTCGATACAGTCCAGTCCGAAGTCTGAGAGTAGGCTAGCGTCTGTATACCATTCATACTGAGGGTGTTCACATCTGGACGAGGTCCCGGGTTTTTTCTGCTAGGTTTGCAGTTTCCTCGTTAACAAAATTATGGTGTCTTGCATTACTTTTCCCTTCCGCATTATATTGTATCTGATCTATATAATATAAGTAATTACAAGTTTGTTGATTCATAACCTTTGAGTGAATCCATCTCTATTGAGATCTACGAGAACTACGTTCTTGTTAGGGTTCGGTTCTCTGAACTATACTCAGGTTGTTGTTTGAATATTGATGTGTGAGATCGTTCAAACAACCATAATCAAATAGGTTCACGAAAACTAAAAGTTGGTGGTATATCTCGGTATCCATGCTTTTTCAAGTTTATACTGAGAATCAAGAACATCCCCAAAGAAAACAGATCTAAGAAACATACTATGATTTAAGATGCAGAGAAGGAGAGAAGCAACGATAAGGAAGAGCTTGGAAGATTAAGAATTCTAAAGATAGGAAAATTTCAAAGAGAGAGGTAAAGTTGTAAAAGGGGGAGAAGACGGGTTTAAATAGAGCAGGAATCCCAAAACCAACAAAGTAGGCCAGAGGTGAAAAGAGGGGCGACAGTTTCGAAACATTCCAAGCTACCTGTGTCAGCATATAATTAAAGACTGGACACGAGTCGAGGAGCATGAAACGCCAGAAGTTTCCTTCTTCGAATATCGTCGATCTTCAAATAAGGAAAGAGGCAAACTGTAGGGGCATAAACAATCGAGACACGTGTCAGGATCTCAGAATAGAAGCAGGGTGGCAAGTGAAGGACCACGATAGAGTAGAACCCGAGACGATCTCGTACAAGCAGTAAGTTGTCTTTATCGAATATTTAGAAAGATGCGCACATAATGAGAGATAGCCTGTAAGGTATCGAAGAAAGAGAACTCGATACCAGAAAGCTCGTAATCCACGATTGATGATCTCGAAGACAAAGCATCGAAGTAACAACTACTTCGAAGACATTCCAAAGGCTACCGACCTACTCGACAACCTCTAACCCCTGCACGATTGTGTATTTTGTCTTATTAACTATAGTCCACTTATAGCTCGATCTATAAAAGGCGAGCTCGAACTCATTTGTAAGGGTTGGCTTTTTTGATAAGTCTTGGGACGGTTGAATGAGAATAGGTTAGTATTGGTTCTCCTCAGATCTTTGAGCACAACATCCATGTACAGATAACCAGAGAAAAATTTATACTAATGCATTGATATTTACTTGTCATCTATATCATGTTTTTATCTTCTTCGTAATTGATCATAAACTATCTCGACACCATGTTTTCCACTAGAATTTTTGTCTATGTCATAGGATGAATGTTCAAATATATTGGATGCTAGGTATAATGTCTCTAGGCAGATTTTATACCGACACAAAAGGCTTTCTAATAGTCGTAACCTAAGAAATAGATTTCGATTTGACGTCCAACTTTTATGGAAGGATCCACAACAATGTGTGGAGGATACACGTTGTATCTTTGTAAAAGGTCATTTATTTATATTGATCATCAAGGGAGGTTTAACTTAAATATTAAGCAACCTTGAGTAGGGATCAAGTAAGTTCACGAACAATGGATGTCCATAATCTTTCTCAAAAGTTCGACCCAATCTTATCGAACCGCTTTTAGCCAAAGTGACTTTAGGTAGTGAAAAAACTCGCCTTGATCCATAAGAAGGTTATGCCAAAAGTAGATCATGTAGACCATGCACAGTGTTCACGTTAGTAACGTGAACATGAAAGAGGTTAAGTGGACATGAATTCTGAACCCCAATAGTGTTCGTGTTAGTAACATGAATATAAGGAAAACTTCAAAAACTGAAGTTATATTCCGGCAACCTTATGAACATGTTAGTAACGTTAACACAACTTAGATATAGTAGAGGAAAACTGAACACAAGCTTACGAACACGTTAGTAATGTGAGCACCGTACCCACAGTTGAGTGCAGGAACATTCCGCTTAAACATACGAACACGTTAGTAACGTGAACACTTTTCGGATACTTTGTTAAGAAACTAACCCTTCCCACTTTAGTTCCAAATCATTAAACACCATGGATGAACCATTGTGCTAAGAATCAAAGAACTATTCTTTGATCGTTTTTTTAATATTTTTTTTTAATCGTTTTTTTCTTCAGTCGTGCATATATATATATATATGTTTACCACGGCCTTGGCCAAAGGGATCATGGCGCCAGACATACTTTTCGCTCTTTTTTTCCCAGTAGCATATTGTTGTGTTGCATGTATACTTTAGTAAGTGTGTATGCATAACTAGTCATGTTATTAAGAGAGTGATTACTATTATGTGTATACGAGTATGTAGTAACTTACTTGGAATTGATCGCGTGTTACAGAGAATGTGAAGTGATGATGCTACTCCTGTGCTTTCTATTGTTGGGACACCTAGTGCTGAGGATAAGTTTTTTGAGGCATATAAAGAGATTGGTAGGAGAACTACCCCACTTGTGAGCCGAGTCGATCCAGGGGCTCGTTTTTTCTCCGAAGTATAACAGTAAGACCAGGTCTCCGTCGTCGGTTGTTGCGCTCGGTGAGATCATCAGGTTCTCTTTGTAACGAGGTGAATATGGGGCTTCTTCCATTGACTTTGGTGCTCCTAGAGCTCCCCTGGCTCAGTGGATCCCTTGGTTGGATTCCATGTTGAATGACGAGAAGGTGTATGATATTTTAGAAGAAGTTGGGATCGCGCACGCGGTGAGGGCGTCTGGCAAGTTGAAGGTGCATGTAGACGTTGATCGTGTGTTACAGAGAATTGATCGCGTGTTACAGATAATGTGAAGTGATGATGCTACTCCTGTGCTTTCTATTGTTGGGACGCCTAGTGCTGAGGATAAGTTCTTTGAGGCGTATAAAGAGATTGGTAGGAGAACTACCCCACTTGTGAGCCGAGTCGATACAGGGGCTCGTTTTTTCTCCGAAGTATAACAGTAAGACCAGGTCTCAGTCGTCGGTTGTTGCGCCCGGTGAGATCATCAGGTTCTCTTTGCAACGAGGTGAATATGGGGCTTCTTCCATTGACTCTGGTGCTCCTAGAGCTCCCCTGGCTCAGTGGATCCCATGGTTGGATTCCATGTTGAATGATGAGAAGGTGTATGATATTTTAGAAGAAGTTGGGATCGCGCACGCGGTGAGGGCGTCTGTCAAGTTGAAGATGCATGTAGACGTTGGCGGTGTTGTCGCCTTTGCTTCTCGTTGGTGTGATCCACAAATACTACTGCCATCGGCTTTGGGGAGCTCACCATTTCTTTGGAGGCAGTATCAGCTCTGTATCACCTTCCAATACTCGGGAAGCTTTCGAGGATCCATCCGGAACTCCCTTGCGATGTCGTGGTTGATGAAATAAATACAAAGATTAGAGATCTTCATTTACCTAATGCCTCTGCCGATGAGAATTATATCAAGTGGATCCATTACTGGCATTCGTCTGGAGGTAGGAGTGACGCTCTCAGCAACACCAAGGTTATAACAAAATTTCTCACACTCTGGTTGTCGCGGGATATACTTGAGGATGATCCTGTCGGGACGCTGAAGCCTGTTGTCGTCCCATGCGCTGTTTGGCTAGCTCGGGGTATGCTTTTGTCGATTGGTAGATTATTTCTTGGGACCGAGTACGCACTGAGTGCTTTAGCCAGGAACATGTCTAGTTCTTCTACGGGTCGTATTTCGTCGTTTGTCAACCTTCCCTTCCTCCAGGCCTTCTTGTGGGAACACTATGTGGAGTATGCTCCGCGGGGTGGTCTCCTTTCCGATTCACTGGAGCACGCCAGAATCATGTGGTGGAGTGATAAGCATCCCAAGGACTCGGTGAAGCTAATATATCTTTTGGATACGGAAAAGAGTGTCTGTTTTCGTCCATGGTGCGACATTCCTGATGATAAAGTTTTTCAACTCCAGACTGCTGCAGAGACTGAGGAAGTTTTTTTGCGTTCCGGATCTCGCGGTGTTACTAGCATCGAGGATGAATGGCAGCAGGTGTTCATGTTTAGTAGCGTCTCAGTTTTCATCCCTGGCTTTTATCAGGGTGGGTTGGTGAGGTAGGCGTACAACATCGACAGAGCAGCACGGTTCATGAGATTCGATTAAGATGTGCCTTTGGACCATTCCCTCCCTCCTTTTAAGGACGATTTACGTGAATACTTAGACCCTACTCAGGATCCTGGGAGGAAGGCTATCTTCTTGGTTGCTGATAGACTGATGAGGGTCACTCCCGAATTCAGCAAATTCTGGGATTACACTTTGCTGGCTCTGGGTAACTTCGTGAAGAAGGTGAACACAGATGACAGGCCCACCTTCACCGTGACACCCCAGGTAAACCTTTTTTTTTTTTTTTGAATGCTCACATATACGCTTTTATTCGCCTCGCCTTTATTAGCTGGGATTCTCTTTCTTGGTAATAGATGGCACCTCCTCCAGTCGTCCAACCTAAGAAGAGGATTCAGAGTAACATGATGGAGTTACCTGAGGGTCGTGTTATTGATCCTTCCCCAGTGATGGGTTCATGTCCCCTTCCATCTCAGGTGAGTTGTTCGCGTTTTGGTGGAGTTCCTCGCTACACCTGTCTCTTTATAATTTAGCTACTTGAACTTTCCGTGCATTGTACAGGATTATATATGTGCCGAAGGAGCACGGTGATGTTACAGAGTCCCCAGCTGTAGTTGTGGGGATTGAGTCTATTGGTGCTGGCATCCATGCTTCTTCTCCCAGTGAGGCCGTTGATCGTGAACCTATGCATGTGAGTCTTACTGTTTTTGGCCGCCTTTGCTGACAGTCTCTTTTTTTAGGGTTTGTCTTCGTATTGCTAGTGGTTAACTAACAATTCTTGGTTTTGTGTCTGCAGGAAAAGGAGCATGGGGACCAAGCCAGTGAGGCTAGCACGGAGAATGTTGAAACGTTCGAAAGTGAGGGTAACTTGGATGACGACGTATGCACCACCGTTCTCGAGGTTGTCGACGAGGTCGTTTCCAATGATGTGGAGGTGACTATTCCTTCGACTGAGCAGATGTCCGATGGTGGTGTGGATCTGGAGCCCTCCTATCCTAGTGCTGGAGTTGCCTTTCCTTCGTCCGTTAACAGAGTTCGACCCGGCTACGCTTTGGTGGGCAACTTCCCGGTGTCGAGTGAGTATCGGATACTATACGACCATATTTGGAGGAAATTCGGCCACATTGCCCATGATAGGGAGAACCGTCTGCTTTCTGAGTCCATAGTTGGTACTCTGTTGTCGAGGGTGACAGAGATAATGGCCCAATCCATTGATTCCACCAATCCGCTTGACGTCAAAGATTGGGAAGGTTCTATAACTATGGCTGAATCCAAAGGCTTTAACGTGGCTTGGCTGCGTGACAGGTTTGAGAAAGCTAAGGCTTAGGGGTCTCATGAGGTTCTTCGGGAGAAGGAGAAGAGGGTAGCGGAGTTGAAGGTCGATTTGCAGGGAGGAGGAGGAGCTAGAGCAACTAAGGTTGTCCTGCAAGTGTGGATCTAGTAGTGTTTTGAATGATTTTCTTAACTAGTAGGTTTTTTCCTGTTTTAAGTTTTTTTTTTTTTTTTTTTAACGCTAAATGGGTTGTAGGTTTTCTTTCTATTGACTAGACAAGATGGTGTTTTCTGAGAGAAATTGAAATAAAAGAAACTTTTCTTAATTAATCTACTGAAATGGAAACCATATCTACTGCACGCTATGATGCGCTGCTTTGGAGGAATGTAAATACAATAAACTTGGATGTCCTAGTGTCGGTCTCCTTAAGGTTGTGCTTTGGCGAAGCACCACTAAACTGAGAGCGTACTCAGAGCCAATGTGGCGTCGAGTGAATCGTTGTTAGGTAGGAGCGCCTTCGCCTCCTTGCGAAACCTTCCATGTACGCAATTGCGCTTTCCCCTTCTTCTTGCTTTAGGTTGGCTAGCTTCACATATTCCTCGAAGTCTGGGATGGTTTCCAGGACTTCAGGTGGTATGACATATGGTACTGGTCCGCCTTTCCCTTTGATTTTAACGCTGCATAGCTTACCACGGACAATTCCAGACTCTTGGAGAGCTTTGATGAAAATTCTAATAGTCGTGCCTACGTCCATCGGGGCCTTCTCAGGGTTTCCCTCTCTAGCAGGTCTTTCGGTGGTGAGTCCCCAATGACTTGGGGAATGTGGGTTATCATACAAAGGGGAGACAGATGAAGTACCTTACTTGCCGAGGGAGCTCTCGTTTGCTCCTTTGAGTCCGGCTGATAGCGCTGCTATTGCCTCGGTGGTGTTGCCCCCTTGTGTGAATTCCTCCATAAACGCCGAAGGTATTGACAGATTACGAAGCATCTCTTGATTGTTGCAGAACCATGGGCGTCCCAACACCATGTCGTTCCCAACGTCTCCCTTGACGATGTGAAACTCTGCAACGGTTGGAACTGTGGAGATTTCTAACGGGAGGTCGATCCACCCATAGGTGCGTACCTCGACCCCATTCATCCCCTTGATGACAGCAGGGGCATGGATGGCTTCACGGCGAGGAATGTTAGCGGCCCTAAGAGTCTTGACCGAGATAATGTTCACCGGGAATCCATGGTCAATGAGCATCTTCGGGAATTAAACATGGAAGAGGCAATCGGTCGTGAGAAGTCCCCAACCTTGTCCCTCTGTTGATCCCCCCTGCTTGGATATCGTCTGCTCATCAGCTTCCTTGAAGGGTAGGCGTTTGCCTGACAATACCATGTTCAGCGCCATGAACATGTCTTTCCGTTGTGGTTTCGAGAGACAGAGAGTCTCGCATAGCTGATACATTATCCCCTCCACTCTCTTGTTTACCGACTCTTCAAAAATGTTCGAACTGGCAGAGGGTCTTGGTATACACCTTCGTTTCCTAGGTGTAATTCGCCGGTCTCCACCTTGGCTTGGAAGATTCGCTTAAGGCTAAAGCAATATCTGGTAGAGTGGGTAGTGACTCGGTGGTAGCGAAAATACCTTGGGCTCGCTACTTCCTCGGCCGTAGGAGGTTGTCGTACTGGAGGGAGTTCGATCGCCCCGTCTTGGATCCAAGCGTCTAATAAATCTAGTACCTCCTCCATGGGGAACGGGTAGTCAGGTATATCTGGTCTAGCCTTTTGCCTCCGCATCTCCGGTTGTTGTGGTCCGCCTTGGTTCACGTTCTTATTCGGGGTTCCTGGAGCTGAGTTAGTACGTTTTGGATGCGTTACTTCCGTGGCAGGGCTCTTCCTCTTCCCTCCTTCGCTGATGGCGCCCATCGATGGTGGACTGCTGTTATACTGTTTGTTGATTAGCCTTCTGTCACCACGAGTGGCGCGGGTTTCTTCGTTCCTCAGCGGTTTAGCTCTTTCTAATAGGGCAGGCGCAGTGGTGGCGGATCTCTTTGCAGCTTCATGGAGTTCATAGAAGGTCTGGAAGCGGAGGTTCTCCAAGAGGGCTCAGTAGACGGGAATCATTCAGTTGATGCAAAGCTCTACCAGTTGCAGTTCCGTGAAATTCGGGTCATGGCAGTCGAGAGCCTGGATTCTGAATCTCTTGACGTAGTCGTTTGGATGCTCGCTAGGTTTCTGAAACATTCTGCCTAGGTCTGATAGTGTTACCTACTCAGACACGAAGAAGTATTTGTGGTAGAACACGTTCACCATCTCGCCCCATGTGCCAATGCTGCTTGGGGCGAGGTTATTGTACCAGGTGTAGGCTCTCCCAGAGAGATTTTGAGAATTCCTTGAGCCTTAATACGTGATTGTATTCGTGTTCTTCCAGTGACTCCAAAAATCGTGAGACGTGTTCACGTGCATTTCCAGTCCCGTCATACAAGGAAAACATGGGAGAAATATACCCTTTGGGGAGAGAAACCCTCTGCACTTCATACGGTTATGGTAGTCGCTGCTGGTGGACAGGTAGCGCCATCTCTCTTTCCCGATTTCGTAGTAGCCTATCCAAGTCGTCCGCCGTGACGTAGCGAGGTGGTTGTCTTTCTCTTTGGCGAGACTCCTCTGGGATAGGAGGTGTCTCGTCATCTCGGATGTGGATGACAGCAGAATGGACGCCATCAGCAGCAGTCTCAGAGGTTTCCTTAACTGGTGAACTCGACAGCTTCGAGGTTAGGGTTTTGAGACAAGCCAAGATCCCTAGTTGAGTGTCGAACATTTTGTCTTGACTTTCTGCGAGGTCTTCTTGGCGCCTGGCCAACTCATCCATGGTTAATGCTTTTGGCACTCCTTCCTCTTTTCAGCAGTAGCGTTGATCTTAACCGTGGAGGAAGGGTTTTTGCTAGAGGTGTTGGTTGGAGCAGCGGGAGTCATCGGAGTGACGGGAGTCGCCGGGACGGCAGGTGTTGAAGGGGAAGCATCTTGAGTAACGAGAATGTTGGGCGTAATGCTGATGTAGGTGGATTGGTAAGTGTTGCATTGGAGGTTGCAGCACCGTCAGTAGAAGAGTAGGGGTTTTTGGTATCTGACCCTGACCTGAGTTCAACCTTTTTTGATAAAGTTTTATGGGACCGAGAGATTGATCACCCACTGTGGTCGCCAAATGTTTTTGCCTGAAAAACAATGCACCGTCTCTGGGTACTTTCGTAGTGCTCGAGATCAAAGTCGAACAAGACAAGCCTAAACTAAGTCAATGGCCGTTCAAGTCTTGCTTCGGTCACAGAGAGGATAAAGGTTGATCTAGGGAGGGAAACAACGAAGAAACTTTAGATCAGGTTGAGGATGTGTGTTTTTGAGTGTAAGAGTTAAGGATCTCCGTCGTAAGGTTGACTGGAAATCTCCAAGGCTAGAAGCGTGTTGTATTGCTCAGGTGTTTTGGCTCTGAGAATGTTTTTGAATGCTCTAGAAATATGTTATGCCTTGGAAGATAGAGGAAGCCTCTATTTATAGTGTTGAACTCACCCTGATCTCTCGACAGAGAAGGTGGAAGTCGTGGAAGAGTAGAGGAGTTAACAGCTTGATTCGGTAGAACGTGTCCATTCAGCACCACTTTCTCGTAATTGTCCATCATCTCTATCAGTTTCTTTCTAACTGCCGTAGACCGCCAGACCAATACCCATAAAGTTATCCCCCCGTGTGATGTTTTGATGTCTCGAGTGGTATGCAGACATTGCATGGTTGTGTTGAGTTTGAACATCGTCGTGTGGCTATGAATCCGTGGCTAATGTAAGCATGGCGCTGGAGACACGCATAGTGAATGCATAGCGCCAGCCTTGGCCATTGGCCAAGGCCAGGAACTCATGGCGCCATGGCACAGCAACAACGACCTTGGCCTCGGGCCAAGGTCAGATTTCATGGCGCTACGGCCTTGGCCACTGGCCAAGGCTAGTTTTGATATGGCGCCATTCTTATGGCGCCATGGTCTGAGAGACCACGACATTGGCCACTGGCCAAGGCCAGTTTTGTTGTGGCGCCATAGCTTATGGCGCCATGGTCTGGGAGACCACGGCCTTGGCCACTGGCCAAAGCCAACTGTTGTGGCGCCATAGCTTATGGCGCCATGCCTAGGGGCTGAGGCCTTGGTGTTTGACCAAGACCAATCTTTTCGTAGCATATTCAGGCTATGCCACCTTGGCTATAGCGTATTTGTGCACTTGCACTATGGCGTACTTCAAGTCATGGCGTTCTTATCCATGGTATATTAGACCATTCTGTGTTTAGAGTGTGGCATGCCTAAGTGTGTTAGGCTGTTGTATGTTTCTCAGAGAGCTCTGGACAGGCTTAGAGCCGCGTTGTTTCTGAGGTTTTCATTGAGAGGTGCTGAGTCGTATTTTAAGAGGAATCCGTGAGGATGCGTCTCTGTTAGCTCTTCACCATATACGATTGAGCAATTTAGTTCTGATATCGAGGAATTCGAGGCGATGTCGACATGAAGTAAATTGATGGGTTTACGTGTTGGTGGGGTTACTTTAGCGCTGCACTACGATATTATTCTCTCCACCAGGAGTTATAAGAGAGAACTTGTAGAGAGTATTTTTAGCTTGCAAAACAGGTTGTATTCTGAGCTATAGAGATGTGCCTGAGTAGGCGATTGCCTTTAGGTAAGGCTTAGTTAGAGAGTAGTTTTATAATTTTGTCCCTCTCCCATTTTTCACCATCTACAATATCATGTGTGTAAGCTCCGGTCTTCGATCTTCAAATGGTTTTCGTCTCAATACCCAGTTGATACATGTGTATCTCGTCGTTTAGAGAACTTAGTTAATTGAAGGAAGAACTCTATTTAGGAAAGGAATTCCAAATAGAGAAGGATTCTTTTAAGGAAGGAATCCTAGACAAGGTAGTATTCCTAAATAAGGAAATACTCCTAGATAAAGTAATATTCCTTAATAAGGAAATACTCCTAGACAACGAAATACTCCTAGACAAGGAAATATTCCTAGATAAGGAAATATATTCCTTAGAGGTTTGGGAAACCAAACCACTATAAATAGCTAGACAAGGCATTCAATAAAGGCATGAAATCCTGGAAGACATCCCACCAGAGATATAAGGTTTCATCCCACCTATTTGGGTGGTAGTGAGTTGGTTCAAGGTATCTCTTTGATGGGGGTTCCATGGATCAATTAGAATGAACTATGTGTGGTTTGATTCCTTGTAAAAGGATACGTAGGCAGCTAAGGGTGCAACCGAAGACACTCAGATATTTCAGGGAGATATCTAGGCATCTAGTAAATCTAGAGAAGAAGTTTGTGAGGTAATCATTGTATTGCAAAAGCAAGCTTAGCAGATTGAGCGTGAAAGAGAGAATTGTATTATTGTCTTGTTCATAATCTAGAGAAGATAGTTTCTTCGAATTGGTTCTCGTGTTTTCCTATTTTCGTCTATTGTTATTTTGAACCGCCCTAATAACTCTAGTCATCAAGAGTACGAATATCATACGTATCACCAGTATATCCTAGTCCAAAAATGATATTTTAGACCAATCAAGGATTGTATGTTGGCAACTAATTAAACTTGGCATACCAACGCCAGTGGATTCAACCGAGCATGTGCTCTAACAGTCGCCCATCTATCTTTCCAAAAATTAATGCTCTCACCTGTACCCAAACACTGCTTGACATTGTCCTTAATCAAATCTCTACCCTGCAAAATGTTATTCCAGCTTCTAGAAAATTTAGATTTTAACTCGCAGTCCCACAAGTTATTGTCTCTAAAATAATTAGCCTTAAAATAATGTAAGAATCAGGATATTTGCATAATTCTCCGAGCCATCTTTCCTAAAAGAGACAAATTGTTCTTAGATAAATCTCAGATTCTTAAGCCTACGTACACAACATGTTTACAAATTTTATCCCACCCCACAGTATGCATTTTATTTTTACATGTAATATGCTTCGATAGAAACTGCCCTCTATATTTGTCAATATTTTTTTATCACCTCGACTGGCAATTTAATGGAATTCATTACATGAACAAAAATCATACCAATTGCGGACTTTAACAAAGTAGTCCCACCTGCAAAATTAAGAGTGTTGTTTTTCCAACCTTGAGTTATATTGGCCACTCTCTCCACAACCCATAAAATTTCTCGTTCCCATTTCTACCCCATCGGACTTGACAACCAAGTAAGCACCCGGTTTAAAGGTAAATTTAACCCATCAATTTTGAGCTAAGTCTCTCCCCTCTCTTTTCCTAAGATTAGAAGAATTACGTACGAGATAAGATTTTTGGAGATTACACTCCGGCCTAGACCAACTTCAAAAATTATCCAAAATATGCCTAAGTTGAATAGCATTTGAGTGAGTGGCTTTAAGAAAAACCATTCTATCATCAGCATAAAAAAAAAGAGATATTTTAGGAGCACCACTGGTCACACAAAAACCATATAATTTCCTAGTTCTCACATTATGATCAACAAGGACGAACCTATGAGAGGGCTAAACCTGACTTTAGGTCGGGTCGCCCTCTAAGTCTACAAGCCTAATTTTTAGGTTTCACATAGTTTTTAGGCTTGACCAAAGGTACCAGCCCGACCAAGGAAATGTTTTCCAGCCCTCTTGGATCTGCCTGCAATAAGTCTAGAAAAAACTTCAAGATACAATATGAACATAACAAATCCACTTGTCTTCGCCCTCTAGAAGGGCAGAAAGACCTAGGGGGATTCGTTAAACAACACCTGAAACGAGACAGTAGAGATACATTCATACACCGCTTTAATCCAATGATCATTGAAACGGAAAGATTTAATTACATTGGTCAGAAAAATCCAACTCCCTCTATCATACGCCTTATCAAAATCAAGTTTTAAAGTCATCAAACCTTTATAGCAATGTAGTTAATATCATTTGTATCGACCGATATTATCCCGATATATCATGTATCGGCCTTGGACTTATACGATACCCAAAATATCTCTGATACAAAGATCGACCGATAAAATCGTTCGTATCACCCGATACAAACCGATATATCGGTGTGACCGATACATAGATAAAATCAACAAGGGTAGATTTGTGGGAAAAAAAAACTTTTCTAATTACCCTAATAATCACTGTCATTTGTTGTTAGTCTTTGTTGCTTAGAGCACCTATTGGTAAGAATTAAAACTAAATTCTACATGTTAACCAATAATGCTTCAAGTCATAAACTGAAATTATATCACCCTACTTAAGTATTTATTGACCATCCTAGATTAGGGGATAATGTGGTTTTATTTACTTACTAATTATAGATTTTGATATCATACCATTTACATTCATCATTGATAATCTTATGAAAGTATTTAAACTAGTGAACAATATAATACATAGATAAACTTGAAATAATAGAAATTGTGAGGTTGTTTATGTATCCCCGATTATATCCAATATTATCTTTTGTATAGGTGTATCAGCGTTAGCCGATACGACACCGATACACGATATTAACTACTTTGCTTTATAGTCACCTTTTAATTTAGAAGTATGGAAAACTTCATTAGCAATCACAAAGGCATCAAAAATAGACCTACCAGGGACAAAAGCATGTTGAGTACAAGAAATCCGTTTGTTTAAATGCAATTTTAACCTATTAGCTAATACCTTATTAGAGATGATTTTATAAGCAAAATTGCACAAACTTATTAACCTAAAATTCCTAACATGCTTTTAATACACTTATATATGGCAATGTACTACACATTGTGTGTATACACCAACAGACATAATCTTATATATCTTTATTACAACATATGATTCATTAACTTTAGTAAACAGTTGTAATATGTACCTCTATTTTTCGCCCGCACTATAAACAGTATGGAACCGATATTACCGTCGTATTATATAGTGGAACCCAGATTAATAAATTATTATATACCAGCCATTTTAACTTTTAATACACTTATATATGACAATGTACTACATATTGATTGTATACACCAATGAACGGAATCCTATGTACCTCTATTACAACGTAAGATTCATTAACATTAGTAAACGATTGTAATATGTACCCCGCATCTTCCGCCCACTGTAAACGAAATGGAACCGGTATTACCGTTGTATTATAGAGTGGAACCCAGACTAATAAATTATTATACAACGGTCATTTTAACTTCTAATACACTTATATATGGCAATGTACTATCCATTGTGTGTATATACCAATGAACAGAATCCTATATATCTTTATTACAACATTAAAATTCATTAACATTAGTAAACGATTATAATATGTACCCCATCTTTCGTCCGCACTATAAACAAAATAGAACCGGTATTACCGTTGTATTACACAGTGGAACCCAGATTAATAAATGATTATATAACGGTCATTTTAACTTTTAATACACTTATACATGGCAGGTGGTACAAAATTGTGTACAAATACAATGTACCAAGCATGGGTCAAAATAAATATACTGCCATATACTGGTCATAGTCGTACCTACTTAAAGGGCTAATACACCCCTTGGTAATTTCGCTTAAGCGGGAAATGGGTTCAGTTTCCAACCGCTAAATAATAAAACTTTAGACGAAAAAAAATAATTTACCCTATCTAGGGTTTTAGAAAAAAAAAAAAAAAAGTGCGTGTGATAACAGATAGACAGTAAAGTAAACCCTTTCGAAAATT
>JAJJMA010341023.1:0-12390 GCA_023529015.1 Papaver nudicaule
TTCCTAAAATGGAAACACATGCAAATTTAGTTTTGTATAAACTCTTAGGAGTCCCATGCAAAAAGAAATTTGTATTAAGGTAAAACTAGGATTTTTGAGTAAATCTGAATTCTGATACAAATCAAATCTCGTGATCAGGGCTTGCAGTCCCCTATATATATCCGAGATACCGCACCACTCAGAGACAAATTATTCTGTCTCCGTACGGTTCGAGAACCGGTGCCCAAGGTTTTTGTATCAGAAATTCTCCTGAATCACGACAAGTCTTCCAGATCTACTCAAGATTGACGTCAGGAACTACTGTAAGGGGTAAATACAGTTCTTGAATCAAGATTGTTGTGAAGTATGACAAGAACAAGAGGAAAACCAATGGCGAATCCCTTGATTCCACCAAAAGAGAGCTCCACACCAAAGAAAAACAACTATCACTATGATTCAGACTCAGGAATCACTTTCTATGACGAAGGATGCTATAAACCTAATCTTACCATCAAGGTGTAGATGGTGAAAAATGAGAGAGGGACAAGATTGTAAAAATACTCTCTAAATAGGCCTAACCTAGAGGCAATTGCCTATTCAGGCACATCTCCATAGCTCAAAATCCAACCCGTTCTACGAGCTGAACAAACTCTCTAAGAGTTCTCTCTTATAACCCCCTATGGAGAGGATGTTATCATAGTGCAGTACTGATAATCTCACCAACACATTAAACCCATTAATCTGCTTCATGGCGACATCGCCCCGAATTCCTCGGCATCAGAACCAGATCACGATATGGTACATGGTGAAGAGTTAACAGAGACGCATCCTCGCGGATTTCCTCTTTATGCGACTCAATATTCGAGTCTTAATGAAAACCTCAGGAACATCAAAGTTCTAGGCTTGTCCAGAACTCCCTGAGAGTCATACAACAGCCTAAACAGGCTTAAAAAGACCTCATCCTAAACTCAGGATGGTCTAACACACCATGGATAAACACACCATGACTTCAAGTATGTTGGCGTAGACACGCACATCATAACCAAGACATAGCCAGCACGCTCCAGCTTCAACAAAGTTGACCTTGGCCAGATGCCAAAGTCATAGCGCCACATAGCATGGCACCACGAACCATGAGCCATGACGAGGCTAGCGCTAAAGCGCTTTACAAGTTAGCCTTGGCCAAAGGCCAAGGCCGTGGCGCCATGAACCATGGCGCCACAACGAGTTGGCCTTGGCCAGAGGCCAAGGCCGTGGCGCCATAAGTCATGGCGCCATGAATGACGAGGCTAGCGCTAAAGCGCTTTACAAGTTAGCCTTGGCCAAAGGCCAAGGCCGTGGCGCCATGTACCATGGCGCCACAACGAGTTGGCCTTTGCCAAAGGCCAAGGCCGTAGCGCCATGAGTCATGGCGCCATGAATAACGGGTTAGCGCTAAAGCGCTTTGGAGGTTGGCCTTGGCCAAAGGCCTGTTTTAGGTGTAAAACAATAAAGAGAATCTGAGGGGTAAAGTATGAAGTGTGATGATATAATAAAAGATTATGATGAATTCGAGAGGTCAAGATCGAACAAGACTCGCCTAAACCAAGAAATGGCCGTTCGAGTATTGCTTCAGTTACAAGAAGAGGATATAGGGTTGGTTTAGGGAGGGAAGCAGAGAAAGATGAGATCAGAGAATTGCTATGATTTTCTGTGATGTTGATGATTGAATTGCTAAATAAGATTGGATATTCAGTTCTCACTAGATATTAAATATAGAATGAGAAGAGTTAATCAATTATCGATGAGATTGATTGATTGAACTTGCACTGAATTAAACTGTTGAACTTGTCTGTTCTTGTTGTTATATCTCCAAACTGGTCGAGTGACCTATTTATAGCAATAGAATTCCAACTGATCTCGTAAGAAGTGGAAGAAGTGGAAGAGTGGGAGTGTGGAGTAAGTGGGGCAAGTCTTGCGCCTAATATTAGGGAAGAATGAACCGCCCACTTTCTCATCCCCTCTTTTCAGCAACGTTCACACGACTTAGCTTTCTTTCTCGTTAAGTGATTGAGCCGTTGCAATCACACGTGCCGTAGACAGCCAAACCAAAACCCTAAAGAATATCCCCCCATGTAACTTACTTGATTCTCGTAAGATTTGTTAAATATTTGTTAAGTCAAATATGACTAAGTGCAAGTCGTACCAATTACTGGTAAACTCAGGACTTTTGCATAAAGATAGAGATTAAGCGATAAGCTTGTGTATCTCTTTTAGATTTGGTTTAAGGATTGAACCGGGCAATCGCCATTTAAACCAATGAGATAAATCTAAGGGTTGAGCTAGCAACCGCCATTAGATAAGATAAAATAAGTCTAAGGATTGAGCTATGCAATCGCCAATTAGACTGAGAGGATTTCAGCAACTCTCTGTGGCAACAGTCAAATAAGTACGACTTTCAATTTGCCATAAATATGAGAAATTGGCTTGTGGCATGTAATGAACCAATTCTCTGAGTAATAAAGACATATTAATGTCTATAGGTCATAGCCATGAGCCATGATTAAGAATTATAGCACTGATTTATAGAAGCAAGTCCATAATCAGGAAAACAGACGAATGATGCTATCACAGTGTAGCCATCATCAAGAATGCATAAGCATTGCCAATACAAGACCTAAAGATAGGCCATAATAATCATAATAAGCCATGTTGCATGGCATAATAATCTTATTGAGAAGTTAGGTATAAGGCGCAAAGGCTAAGCCACAACATTTATGTTATTTTCAGATTTCTGGACAGTTTGCATGTTGTCCATTGGTAAAATCACCCAGGACAGACCATATTAGATTAAATTCTGAATTTTTAGTATGTTGTAGGGAATTCACAGAGGAAAATATTTCGTGAAGGAAGCGCCCCCTAATTCCTCACGGATTGGGCTGTAAAAATCACGCCATGAGGAAATACGTGAGCTGAACTGCCAGATTTCCGAACTTGATTAGGAAACTAGAGTATTATGGACTTAATAAAATCCATAATCCTCTAGGATTTGGATCAGTGGGACCCATAAATAGAGGGGAGGCTAGAGAAGAATATATTCTAGTCCCAAGGGGGCAACTAGAGCCCGTGAGAGAAGAAAATACCATGGTTCTCCGTGAGCACAAGCAGGGGAAAGCCGTAAGGCCCCCAAGGTTTAGCCGCGCCCTGACTTTGGGCCTCCAAGATTTGGCCAAGGCAAAGTCATGGGGCTCCAAGATTAGGCCAGAGCAATAGCATGGGTACCCACAATTAGGCCAAGGAGGTGGCGTGGGCACCCAAGTGCCAAGGCACGCTAGAGACATGGATATCCAAGATTAGGGCAAGCTAGAAGCATGGGCATCCAAGGCTAGGGCAGGGATTAGCCATGGGCCTCCAAGGAGAAGGGGCGTGAAGCATTGGCGGGGGCTAAGCTAGGCCATAAGGAAGATAGCCAAGGCTAATGGCGGGCTGAACTAGGCCAAGAGCCAAGGAAGGACGGTCAAGGCTAATGGCGGGCTAAGCTAGGCCATAAGCCAAGGAAGGTGGCGTGAGGCATTGGCGGGGGCTAAGCTAGGCCATAAGGAAGATGGCCAAGGCTAATGGCGGGCTAAGCTAGGCCACGAGAGTGAAAGCCA
Organism: Papaver nudicaule; assembly: GCA_023529015.1. Taxonomy (NCBI): domain Eukaryota; kingdom Viridiplantae; phylum Streptophyta; class Magnoliopsida; order Ranunculales; family Papaveraceae; genus Papaver; species Papaver nudicaule. The sequence continues at coordinate 3,612 of JAJJMA010341023.1, forward strand.
AGGTGTTGGCGAGGTTAGGCTTAGGCCATAGGCCAAGGAATGAAGATGGCGTGAGGTGTTGGCGGGGTTAGGCTTAGGCCATAGGCCAAGGAATAACCGTGTATACCCCTAAGGCCAAGAAGTGGCCGTGTACACCCCTAAGGCCAAGAAGTGGCCATGTATCTCCTAAGGCCATGAAGTGGCCGTGTACCTCCCCAGGCCAAGAAGTGGCCGTGTACCTCCCCCTTGCTAGTGGCGTGAATGGCCTAAGGTTTTGGCTCGAGCATGAGCTAGGCTAATGCACATGCTTAGGTATTTTTTACGTATAGGCTAGGGATATAGACCATGCTACTAGGCTAGGGTCGTGAGATATCAAAGTATGGCTAAATGCAACCAAAATACCTTATCCCTACTATAAAATAAATCCATACCTTGTCTCGAGCTATTCCAGGACGCCAGAAATTAATGCGAAATTACTCCTGTGACCTCCTCGCCAAAAACCACCATCAACAAGGCCAAGGCCATAGCCCCTTGGGCTATGGTGCCACAAGCCAATGGCGCTATGAACTCCTGGCCTTGATCAATAGCCAAGTCCACTAATTTACTCCTGTCCTGGAGGCACCACACTCACGTTGGTCATGACAATTAGTCATACGACTCTACTCAGACTCGACTCAACTCAACTACGCAATATCTGCGTATCACTCGAGACATCAAAACATCACACAGGGGGATAACTTTAGGGGTATTGGTCTGGCGGTCTACGGCAGTTGAAAGAAACTGATAGAGATAGTGGACAGTTACGAGAAGATGGCGCGAGTGGACATGTTCTACACAACTCAGGCAGTTACGGAAACCAACCCATGTCCTCCACTCCTCCACTCTTCCACGACTTCCACCTTCTCTGTCGAGAGATCAGTGTGAGTTCAAAACTATAAATAGAGGCGTCCTCTATCTTCCAAGGCAAGAAGATCATCTAGAAACAACCAGATATTCAGAATACCTAAATAAACCAGAGCCTCAGAAGCAAACACGCCTGAGCAACCAACACACTTCTAGCCTTGGAGATTTCCAGTCACTTTCACGACGGAAATCTTGAACTCTCACACCCAAAACACATCCTCAACCTGACCTCAAGTTTCTTCGATGTTTCCCTCCCTAGATCAACCTCTATCCTCTTTGTGACCGAAGCAAGACGTGAACGACCATTGACTTGGTTTAGGCTCGTCTTGTTCGACTTAGATTTCGAACACTACGAAAGTACCCAGAGACGGTGCATTGTTTTTCCAGGTAAAAACAGTTGGCGACCACAGTGGGAGATCATTCTCTCGGTTCCAGAAAATTTCCTCGAAGATGGTTGAACTTAGGTCGGGATCAGATACCAAAAACCCCAACTCTTCAACTGACGGTGCAGCCTCTAATGCAGCACCTACCAACCCACCTGCATCCAGCAATACGCCCAATATACCTGTTACCCAAGAAAATCCCCCTTCAACACCCGTCATCTCGGCTATCCCCATCACCCCAGTGACTTCTAATGCTCCAACCCACACCTCTGGAAAGAACCCTTCCTCCACAGCTAAGGCCAACGCTACCGCCGAGAAAGGAAAAGGAGTATCGGGAGCATTAACCATGGAGGAGTTAGCCAGACGACAAGACGTCCTCGCAGAAAGTCAAGACAAGATGTTCGACACTCAGCTAGGAATCCTGGATTGTCTCAAAACTCTAACCTCGAAGCTGTCAAGTTCACCAGTCAAGGAGACCCCTGACGCTGCTACTACAGGTGCCCGCTCGACCGTTATCCACATTCAAGATGACGAAGCGCCTTCTCTCCCAGAAGGATCTCGCCAAAGAGGAGGACAACCATCCCGTTATGTCACGACAGACGACTTGGAAAAGCTGCTACGAAATCGAGAAAGAGAGATGGCGCTACCTATCCACCAACACCAACCACCGTACCCGCACGAGGTCCAGAGAATAGCACTCCCCAAAGGATATATATCGCCCATGTTCTCCTTGTATGACGGAACAGGGAACGCACGTGAGCACATCTCACGATTTCTGGAATCCCTGGGGGAACACGAGTACAACCATGTCTTGAGGCTCAAAGAATTCTCGAAGTCTCTCACTGGAAGAGATTACACCTGGTACAACAATCTTGCTCCGAACAGTATTGGGACCTGGGGCGAGATGGTGAGCGCATTCTACAGCAAGTACTTCTTCGTGTCTGAACAGATAACACTATTCGATCTCGGCAGAATATTCCAGAGGCCTAGCGAACACCCGAACGACTACGTCAAGAGATTCAGAATTCAAGCCCTTGATTGCCACGATCCGAACGTCACGGAACAACAGTTGGTGGATCTCTGCATCAACGGAATGATTCCTGTATACCGAGCCCTCTTGGAGAACCTCCGCTTCCAGACCTTCTCCGAGCTCCATGAAGCTGCGAAGAGGTCCTCCACCACTGCACTCGCCCTGTTAGAAAGGACGAAACCCCTTAGGAGCGAAGAGACCCGGTCCACTCGCGGCGATAGGAGGCTGATCAACAAGCAATACAACAACAACTTGCCATCCATGGGCGCTATCAGTGAAGGAGGGAAGAGGAAAGGCCCCGTCACGGAAGCGACGCATCCAAAACGTACTAATTCAACTCCAGAGACCCTGAGCAAGAACATGAACCAAGGAGGGCCGCAATAACAGGAGATGCGGAGGCAAAAAGCCAGACCAGAGATACCAGACTACCCATTCCCCATGGAGGAAGTACTAGAGTTGCTAGACACCTGGATCCAGGACGGAGCAATCGAACTCCCTCCGATACGACAACCTCCTACAGCCGAAGAGGTAGCAAGCCCAAGGTACTGTCGCTATCACCGAGTCGCTACTCACCCTACCAAGGACTACTTTACCCTTAAGCGCATTTTCCAAGCCAAGGTAGAGTCCAGGGAATTACACCTTGGAAACGAAGGAGTATACCATGATCCTCTACCAGTTCGAGCATTCACCCTCCCTGAGGAACCGGTGAACAAAAGAGTGGAGGAGATAATGTACCAACTATGCGAGACTCTCTGTCTCTCGAAACCACAGCGGAAAGACATGTTCGCAGCGCTCAATATGGTAGTGTCGGGAAAACGCCTACCCTTCAAGGAAATCAAAGAACGGACGATACCCGAGCAGTAGAAGCCAACAGAAGGACAAGGCTGAGGACTCCTCACAACCGCCCGCCTCTCTCATGGTGAATTATCGAAGACACTCATCGACCCGGGATCTCCAGTGAACATCATTTCGGTCAAGAATCTCAAGGCCGCTAACATCCCTCGCAGCAGAGCTATTCATGCCCCTACCATCATCAAAGGTCCTGACGGGGCCGAAGTACGCACTTGCGGGTGGATCGATCTTCCCGTTGAAATCGCCACAATCCCAACCATGGCGGAGTTTCACATTGTTAAGGGAGTCGTCGAGAGCGACATGGTGCTGGGACGTCCATGGATCTACAACAACCAAGAGACACTTCCTCTAGAGTTCATGGAGCGGTTTGTACAAAAGAGCAGCGTCACAGAGGCAGTAGTCACGCCTGCAGAACCCAAGGGAGTCAACGAGGACCCCCTTTACCACGAAGGTACTTCGTCCACCCCTCTTTTATAGGATAGCCCACATTCACCGAGCTACTGGGGACTCACCACGAGGAGAACCGTTCAAGGGGAAAACCCACAGTAGATGTCGGCACAGCTATAAGAATCTTCATCAAAGCCCTTCAGGAATCCGGAATTGTACGTGACAAGCCGTACAATGTTAAGATCCGAGGAGAAGGCGAACTCATCCCCCACGACATACCACCGGAAGTTTTAGAGACTATCCCAGACTTCAAAGAGTACGTGGAACTGTTCAACCTCAAACAAGAGGTGGGGGAGAGCGCGGTTGCATATGTGGAAAGGTTTCGCAAGAAAGCGAAGGAGCTTCTGCCTAACCATGATTCACTCCACGCCACATTGGCTGCGGGATTGAACTCGGTTTAGCAAGGTTTCACCAAAAACCTAAAGGAGGAAAACACTAAGCCTCCTGTTTATTGTATTTGCATTCCTCCAAAGCAGCGCATCATAGCGTGTAGTAGATAGGATTTCCATTATTAGCAGATTTAATTAAGTAAAGTATTTCATTTCAATATCTCTTAGAAAACACAATCCTATCCAATCAATAGAAAATACCTACAACCTATTTAACGTTCCAAAGACAAGAAGCCAGGTACTAAAATAAAAAAAAGAACAACCACTAGTCGAGAATATCACTCAAGACCCCACTAGGTCCACCTTTGCAAGATAGCCTTAGCCGCTCCAGCTCCCTTTCCTCCCTCTGCAACTGAACCTTTAACTCCGCCACCTTCTTCTCCTTCTCCCGGAGAATCTCCTGAGACCCCTGAGCCTTGGCCCTTTCAAACCTGTCACGCAGCCAAGCCACATTGAAACCCTTAGACTCAACTGCATCTATAGAATCCTCCCAATCTTGGACATCAAGTGGATCCACGGAACCGATGGATTGGGCCATCATCTCGGTCACCCTCGACAACAGAGTACTGACTATCGACTCAGAAAGTAGCCGCTTCTCCCCGTTACGAGCAATATGGCCGAATTTCCTCCAAATCCGGTCATACAGTGTCTGATACTCATTCAACACCGGGAAGTGACCCACCAAGACGTAGCCATGACGAACTTTGCCTACGAAGGAAGGGAAAGCAACTCCGGCGTCGGGATAGGTAGGCTCCTGGTTCACACCGCCATTGGATGTCTTCTCAGTTGAAAAGATAGCCACCCTCGCTCCAGCTGAAACGGTCTCACTAACAACCTTTGGAGGAGCGACGTTCACGCCGCCACCTGGTGATTGCCCCAGAGGGAAAGCCGCTCTCGAATCCTCCCGAACGACTTCGCCAACAATCCCGGAAACATTTGTCCCCACGTCGCCACTCAAGCTTTCCCCACCTTTTAGTGTTCCCGCGATCTCCGAGACAGTAGCAGCCTCAACGCGACCCTCATTCTCCTGCTCCTACGGACATAGGACCTTGAATGGTTAATCAACATTGATTGCACAAAGATGAGCCTGAAAGATAAACAACCAACGGAGAAGCAAACTCCAACAAGCTTTACCTGGGCGAGTTCACGACCATTAGCCTTGATAGGAGGAGAGGGAGAAGCACGAAGACTCACACCAATTAGCTCGTTCACCTCCTTTCTCACCTCGACGTCAACAGTCGGGGACTTCGTGGAATTTTCACATTCTTTTGATACCGAACCCTGCAAAACGGCATGGGAAGATCAGCCAGGGAGGAGATACATTTATAAAGGACAAGAGATCCCTCTAGGGTGTGAACAACTTACCTGAGATGGGAAGGGACACGAACTCATCACGGGGGAAAGAGCGACGAAACGACCCTTAGGTAACTCCATCCTACTACATTTAATCTTCTTCTTAGGTTGGACAATCGGAGGAGGCGCCATCTGTCACCAGGGGAAATAAAACCGTTAACCTAGGCAAGGCGAACAAAGCATATACGTGAACAATCAGAAAGAAGATTACCTGGGGTGTCAGGGTAAAAGTGGGCCTATCACTCGTGTTCACCTTCTTCACAAAGTTCCCCAGAACCTTCAAGGTGTAATCCCAGAATTGGTTGAATTCGGGAGTGACCCTCGCTACTCTACCAGCCACCAAGAAGATAACCCTCCTCCCGGGATCCTGAGTAGGGTCTAAATATTCGCGTAAATCATCCTTGGATGGAGGGAGGGAACCATCAAAGGGCACATCCTGGTCGAATCCCATGAATCGCGCCGCCCTGTCAATGTTGTACTCCTGCCTCACCAACCTGCCTTGATAAAAGCCAAAGATGAAACCCGAGACGCTACTGCACATGAACACCTGCTGCCCGTCGTACTCGATGTTAGTAACACCGCGAGAGCCAGAACGCAAAAGGACCTCATCAGCCTCTGCAGCAACCTCGAGTTGAAAGACTCTTTCGTCACGGATGTTACACCATGGACGAAAACAGATGCACTCATCCCTGTCCAGAAAATTTATCAACCTTACCGAGTCCTTAGGTTGTTTGTCGCTCCACCACATGATCCTAACGTGGTCCAGCGAATCCGAAGGGAGACCACCCCGTGGGGCATAATTCACATAGTGTTCCCACAAGAAAGCCTGGAGAAAGGGGAGGTTGATGAACGACGAAATGCGACCCGCGGAAGAGCTAAACATGTTCCTGGCCAAAGCACTCAGATGCGCGTACTGGGACCCGAAGAATAAAATACCAATTGGCAAAGATATACCCTGCACCATCCGAACAGCGTATGGAACGACACAAGGCTTCAGCGTCCCGACAGGATCGTCCTCAAATATATCCCGTGACAACCAGAGTGTGAGGAATGCTGCTATAACCTTGGTGTTACTAAGAGCGTCACTCCTACCTCCAGATGAGTACCAATAATGAATCAACCTGGTGTAATTCTCATCAGCAGAAGCATTTGGCAAATAGAGATCTTTAATCTTCGCATTTATTTCATCAACCACGACATCACGAGGGAGTCCCGGATGGTCCCTCGGAAGTATCCCGAGTACTGGAAGATGGTACAGAGATGATACTGCCTCCAGAGAAATGACGATATCTTCAAAGCCCGCAACGGCAGTATTTGTGGATCCACACCAGCGGGAGACGAAAGCAACGATGCCATCAATGTCTACATGCACCTTCATCTTTCCAGACGCCCGCACCGCATGGGCAATCCCGACTTCCTTTAAGATATTATACACCTTCTTGTTGTTCAACATGGAGTCCAACCAAGGGATCCACTGGTCCAGAGGAGCTCTAGGAGCGCAGAAGTCAATAGGGGAAGCCTCATATTCACCTCGTTGCAAAGAGAACCTGATGATCTCACCAGGCACAACAACTGATGACAGAGACTTGGTCTTGCTGTTGTACCTTGGAGCGAAGCGAGCCCCAGGATTGGCCTGGAGCACAAGTGGAGTGGTCCTCCTGCCAATTTCTTTATACGCCTCGAAGAACTTGTCCTCAAAGCTAGGCGTCCCAGTGACATGAAGCACGGGAATGGCACCACCATCTCGTTTTCTCTGCAGCATGGAAACGATTCCGAGTAAGTCACTCCTGCTTATATTTTCTAACAACATGAGTAACTATGCATGCACACTTATCAGAGTACATACGCAACAAAAATCTCTCTTTACACATGAGCATGAGTGGCGCTATATACATGGCGCCACCGAATTGGCCATAGTCGCCCAAGAATGCGGCGCCACGACTTGTGGCGCCATTAAATTGCTCCTTCCTCAAGGGGAACACACGTATATGCCTGTATATACACATACATGCAGTGTTTAAAAAAAAAAAAAAAAACTGCACGAGTGGTCGTGGCGCCATATTCATGGCGCCACCAACTTAACCTCGCCTAAAAGCCGAGGATTGTCCAAAACTCGGGGCGCCGCAAGGGGTGGCGCCACTGACCTAACCCCCTCCTATCTATATATATATATAACACGCAAGTTTCAAAAAAAAAAAAAAACGTAGGTCGCTTAAAACCCTAGTTTACCTTGTCGCTCCGTGTTGTAGTTCCGCTTGATGACATGGTGAGCAAGATCAAAAAAAAATAAAATGGGGGGGAGTGATTTAAAAAAAATAAATATATTGCTCTGGAAACCTGTCTTTGTTTTTCCTTCTTTGTTGAAAACTTAACCTAGGCATGCATATATATATACATAACCTTTGAGAGTCCTAATACCAGTGGAACTCTAAAAGAAGGATGGAAGCCCAAGGCCCCATAATAACATCACGCCAGCCCTAGGGCTGGCATTTCCTAGTGGCGGCGCCACAATGGCGCCGCGGGAAAAAAAAAAAGAGAAAAAGAGGGGCGCGGCACTCATGGCGCCACGGCCACGACTGTCCGCGCCACATCCCATGGCGCCATGGCCACTCCCCCTTACTCCCTCAAACACACTCACGTGTACATGCAATAAAAAAAAAGAGAAAACTTTTACACACAAACTTGTTGTTGATTTTCAAGGTCATTAACACTAAGACTAGGTCCCTTGTGAATCCCTGCTAAAAAATAGGATTGCTATCACCATGTAAGTGCTTAGTATGAAACATTACTGTTCCACACTAACCAGGGGACTTTCTGTAGATGGTGAAAAATGAGAGAGGGACAAGATTGTAAAAATACTCTCTAAATAGGCCTATCCTAGAGGCAATTGCCTATTCACGCACATCTCCATAGCTCAGAATGCAACCCGTTCTACGAGCTGAACAAACTCTCTATGAGTTCTGTCTTATAACCCCCGGTGGAGAGGATGATATCATAGTGCAGTACTGATAATCTCACCAACACATTAAACCCATTAATCTGCTTCATGTCGACATCGCCCCGAATTCCTCGGCATCAGAACCAGATCACGATATGGTACATGGTGAAGAGTTAACAGAGACGCATCCTCGCGGATTTCCTCTTTATGCGACTCAACATTCGAGTCTTAATGAAAACCTCAGGAACATCGAAGTTTTAGGCCTGTCCAGAACTCCCTGAGAGTCATACAACAGCCTAAACAGGCTTAAACAGACCTCATCCTAAACTCAGGATGGTCTAACACACCATGGATAAACATGCCATGACTTCAAGTATGTTGTAGCGTAGACACGCACATCATAACCAAGACATAGCCAGCACGCTCCAGCTGCAACAAAGTTGACCTTGGCCAGATGCCAAAGTCATAGCGCCACATAGCATGGCACCACGAACCATGAGCCATG